>QRDG01000040.1:621894-667827 GCA_012064385.1 Puccinellia tenuiflora
GATTCAATATTCTCAATGGAGTTCAAACCAATTTTGGTATTGATCTTCTTTGGAAAGTACACCGTGTGTTCTTTATCATCAACGTTAAAAGTAACTTTTCCTTTATTGCAATCAATAACAGCCCCTGCAGTATTAACAAAAGGCCTCCCAAGAATAATAGACATATTATCATCTTCAGGCATTTCCAATAGGAACATCCTCACAGATACCAATAGGCACAGCAGTGGACTTATCAGCCATTTGTAGGAAATATCAGTAGGAATAAGCTTATCTAATAAAAGTCTCTTATAAAGAGAAAATGGCATAACACTAACTCCTGCACCAAGATCACATAAAGCAGTTCTAACATAATTATTTTTAATGGAGCAAGGAATAGTAGGTATACCTGGATCACCAAGCTTTTTAGGAATCTTGCCATGGAAAGAGTAATTAGCAAGCATAGTGGAGATTTCTTCATTAGGGATTTTTCTTTTATTAGTAACAATGTATTTCATATATTTTGAATAGGGAGGCAACTTAATAGCATCTGTCAAAGGAATTTGCAAAAAGAGGGGCTTCATCCATTCATAGAATTTATTATAGTGTTCTTCTTACTTAGCCTTCTGAGATTTAGATGGAAAAGGCATGGGTTTTTTGCACCCATGGCTCTCTCTCTTACCATGTTTTTTAGCAACAGGAGGTGCAGTCTCCTCCTCCTGTTCTTCAGGTTCATTAGTATCATTATCATGCTCATTACCACTTTCAGTTTCAGCATCCGAATTAGAGACAGCATTAGGATTATTACTTGTAGGTTCTTATCAAGTTCCATATTACTAGCTTCTCCTAATTCTTTATATTTCTTCTTTTTCTTTTTCTTTTTCTTTTTAGGAGAACTAGTAATATTATTTTCAACCAGTTGAGATTCTTGTTCATTTCTTTTAGGATGTCCCTCAGTATAAAGAGGATCTTGAGTAGAGATACCTCCTCTAGTTAAAACACCACAAGTTTGTTTATTACTTTGTGTAGGAATTCCAGCAAGCAAGTATTTTTGCACTTTAGTAATTTGTTCAAGTTGAGTTTGGACCATATGAAAATGCTTAACAAGACCTTTGACATCATTAGCAGGTTTCTCCAAGACAGAATGAATTTTTTTAATATCCAGGGTGTTATCATTTAATTGTTCTTGAATTTGCATATTAAAATGAGTTTGTTTAACAATAAAGTTATCAAATTCGTCCAAACACTAACTAGAGGCTTACTATAAGGAATCTAATTATATACTAAAGGTACATGACGGGCTCACCAGAAATTAGAGAAATAGGCTAGAAAATCCCACAATAATCAGAAACATCTGGCCATTTAATTGATGGACTGAAAATCTATAGCCATTGGATTAGATTTAAGTGAAAAATTACCCACCATTACCATTACAATAGGCAATAGGAATAACGTGTTCCCTCATTATAGGGTTTTCTTTTTCTCCACATCTTGGCCGCCAGCCGCCACGTCGCATAATCCTCGATGCATCTTGGCCGCCATGAATTTTATCCACAGCTTGGCCGCCATGAATAAAGAACATTGCATGCATGCATTGAAGATACAGACGATCAAGGAGGCAAGTAAGGGATCGGAGGTCGAGTCCCAAATCTCTTTTCTTCCTTTAGATCGCAAGTACATGGCCGCCCCCCAACATCTGCATCCGATCGGCATGTTGCAACCCGACGAATTTCTCCGGCAACGATGGCTCTTGGCCGCCCCAGTGCCTACTCGAGCTCTCCTCTGCCGACGCGAATCTATGGTGCCCGCCCCCAAAGACTTTTCGAGCTGCCGCCATGCTTACGTCAGGTCTCCCGGACCTGCTTCTCTAGCGAGCTTCACCCGACCGTCCGCTCCACTCAGCTCCATCGGTAGGGTTTTTTTTTTTTTTGAGAAAAATTGCACGTGTAGCTGTTAGTAGATTGTTTTCATTAGAGTTCACTGGTCGTGGATGGCCCCGACTGTAGTACATGTACGTCGAGTTGGGAGGTCGCTCCTTTCCTTGAGGAGTTCGGTGCCTTGGCTCAAACTCCAAAGTAAAACGGTGGCATATTCATGTGCTTGGCTGCAAAGACGTAACTTTAGTCCTTTTTTCATGCCCCTAGCACGGCCCTGGCCCTTGCATAGCAGTGGCTCTAAGGATATGTGCATCACCCGGTCTAACTCTAGCTAGCCCTAATTAATCGTGCTGCTGCGCAGGCGAAGAAATCCGGCGGCATATTTCGTGGTGCGTGGTTGAAGTGATACAGATCGTTGTCCAGTTCAGGAAAGATGTGTACCCCTGTGCACTAGGATTGAAATTTCGTAGGTATGTCCAGAGCAGTATATCGATTATTCCATTCCGGTAGTGAATCAGTTTTTTATCAAATGATGTGTCATCTCTGTGTCCTGACTACTGAGTACCAAGGGGCCGAGACTATGATTAATTAGCAAAAGAAATCCTGCGTGAGGCAATCTTCTAACATGGGAGAAAATAAACCTAGCGATGCTTCAGAATTATATTATTGACTTAGCACAATGCCCGTGCTTCGCTACGGTCTAAATATCGGTTATGATGAACCATGCGACAATGAACCAAAGTCAAATAGATGGTATGTCTAAGGTCAATAAGGATCAACTTATCCGCTTATGGAATCCATCGGGGAGAAGGTCTAGAAACTGTTGTTTCCCTTCTTTTGAGTTTATGAATTATTTGGTTATTTCTTGTGGTGAATTGTACAAAGTCAATAAATAATATCTGTTCGACCAGAAAATGACACAAAAATTGATTTTAAAATATTCGAAAGAGCAAATTTACAATAAAAACACGGTGTCAATGTATTAGCACACTTAAGAATGTAAATATACATCTCGTGTTTTAATCCCTTTTTATACGTTCGTTTTAGAAATTTGAGAATATATATACTAGTTGCTTTGCACGTGCATGCACGTCTTTACAAAGACACATCTTATGATTCAGTTGAATGACACTTTTAGTTTTTTCACACACAATAGAGAATATATGTGGTATAGCCTTTTAGAGTGAATCAGTATGTCATTTACTCTTAGTTTGGTTAATCAGCCACCGGGGACACCCCGGGCATCAACAAGGAAACGCCGCATTGCAGCCACGAGCTCACGGCTGGCCATTACGCCTCCATAACCTTGTCATGTTTAGGCTTCAGTATTGTTACGCAGACAAGAACAAAATTGTGATTCATCATTTGTTAAACTTTCAAGCTGCTAGTAGATGTGATCACCAGTTATTTCTTCAAGAGAACAATCCTTTACAAGAAACTTGGGTCATGGGAGTAACTTGAGTTCTTAATGGAAAGCAATGTTTAATACCAAGACAACAATCATTTACAAGAAATATAGAGAGACCTCATGCGCAGGTCAAAATGTGGTCATGCAATACACCAACACACCGGAACACAAGGTTTAGCACCAAGAGTTGCAAAATCATGAGCTACCGCATTCCTTGATATAACAGAATCCACACCCTGTATCTGCTTATAATTCATGCACTGATAAATCTTATCACAACAGAACTGTAAATCTTATCACAACAGAACTGCTTCCTGTAATAATCAACAATAAACCATATTGAAGTTCAAGACATCATAATATGCACAATACAGTCAAGTTCAGACACTGTAGTCTGCAAAGTAGAATCCATTTGGTACTGCTTTCGTCGCGTGCAAAGTGGTCAGGATCCATCTTTATGATTCATGAATAACCACATTTCGCACATGCTTCCCTACCCTCCATTGTGCACGACAGCTGCCATCTCGAGGTTCTTAACATTCTTCTGCACATGGAACATATAGATAATCATTGTCATTAATGTAATAAGAAAGATACACCCGGTAACTATAGCTGAGAGTACAGGTCCATGGAAAAATACACAAAGCCTGAAATTATACGCTCTTTTTCTTGATTCCTGATCTCTTCTTCTCTACCCAACTAACAAAACAAAATGTTGCTTCTTTATGCGGAATTATACAATACGATAAGTGTGCATTGGTCTACTACATACTATAGGGCGATTAAAACATTTCAGACAAACATTATGTTCACCAAATTGCCAGAAATTTGAAACCTTCAGATAAAATAAATTATTTATGAACACACAACATAAAATTATCATGATAGTCGATTGGCATTCATAAATTTATCTTACCAACCAGACCTTTCCGAAAAAACAATAGCGTAAGTACATCCATAGAAGCTGAAACAATTGTGTTGAAAACAATTATCATATACGTTTGTGGCAATTTGCCAAAATTAAAATATGGAGGCTTTAATACTATTCTATTAGCATTATCTTTCGTGGCAATTTTACATCCACCTAGATAATCAATTACTTAAAGAGACCACATACCCCCGCTATCATGATGAGGTGTTAGAACTAATCAATTAGAAAAAACAGCAAACAGAGAACACTTATAATTTGTAATTGGGACGGTGACAGAACATATTTTCTTAGGTTTTCCAATGTCAGATGATAAAGTAAGAGGCTGTCATGCTTGCTATTCTTCCGCATTACAAATTCGACGGATCTGAGTTGCAAACAATAAACGAACCATAGATAAACTCATAAAAAAGGAATGATGAGAAGAACCACATATTGCTAACCAGGCTTTGAAAAACAAATTAAATAGTTTCCGGATACAAAATACAACAATCAAATAATTAACCGCACAGCCGAAAATTAAAATTTGGATAGCAATAGTAGATGCAATACGTATGGATTTTGATCTTCAAAATAATATATGTATATAATTACACACGCATTCATTTAAGTAATATTTTATCAAGATTTCAAATTGTTAGCCGAGAATTCTATGGAATATTGTAAATACGGGAGAGATTCAATATTCATACAAGCTGACTGTATACTTTAAAGCACGGTCATAAGGGTATATGTTTCTTGAAATCAGAAAGTTACACTATGGATAAATCAAATCCTACTATTTATGCTTATGCACAGCACGTCAGAAAGATGAAAAACAGACCTGGATCATGGCCGCTTAGGAGCTTGATAGGGCGCACGACTCTAAATATTTATATTTTGATGAATACTTAAGTAAATAAAAGATTCAGAGTTAGTTGCTTAAGCCTAAGCACCGAGGAACTGAGGCTATTCCTTGCAACAATTTAGAATGTGAACCGATGATCCAATATATGTCCAGTAGCATGGCTTGGGCTCTGAAGTTCTAAAAGAGGCAGAAATGAACCTTGACCTGATGCCTTCTGGTTGATATTTTTTTGGTCTGAGCAGGCATAAATTAACACTTTACTGCACTCTTGAGATTCCGGATATGATCTGACAAAGAGAAGCAATAAGTTATCATCCGAGACAAGATGCAAACACATACTTATTTACACCACATTTACTACTTCGCTAGTGCTGACGGATGTAACCAGAGTGCTAGTGCATAGAGCAGGATTCACAGCAGCATAGGTAAATATAGGAATCAGCGACAGTGCAGCCTTACCATGGCTGAGAACAAGTACTGCAGCAGTACAGCCTCATCCTCCCCTAAAAGCTCCTTCGGTATTCCCCTAAGAAGGAACAATTTTTACAGCACTATAATCATCAGTAATCAGTTAGAATTTTGACTCGAGCATTTCGTCGAACAGATGAGGTGCAGGAGTGGCATACAGGCATACGCATGCACGGGCACGGCCATGATGTCAAGGAGCAGCTAGAGATCGTTGCAGGTATGCCCATGATGTCGAGGAGCAGCCGAATATCATTGCAGGACGCGCCGGTGTCGACCGCATCAGCAGCCACCGAAGACGAAGTTCACAGCGGTGCACACACGGCACGGGAGAGACGGTGGGTGGGTTGATTGGCTGGCCTGTGGTTGGGGGACTGGGAAGTGCGGCACTGGTGGGGGCCGGGCAGCCGCGTACGGGATGGTCTGGAGTGGATCAACTGCTCACCGTGGAGGACGATCGCGACCGTGAGGTGCTCCTGGCAGCGGCCTAGGTCGCGGCACTCCGCTCGGCGCCCACTCGCCGCTCGCTACCTGGCGTGCTCGTCGACTTAATCTTCGCTCGTCGCTCTCCGGCTGCACGCTGACATCCGCCACCTCCGACTCCTTCGCAACCGTCTCCCGCCGCGCCGTCGCGGCATCGCCCCACGTCTGGCCGACGGCAGCGGAGCAGGTGGAGGGGGGCATAAAGCCGTGTCGCGGCGGCGGAGCGATTAGGGGAAGCAGTTAGCTGCGGTGGGGCGTGGTTTCCTGTACGCGCTCGTGCGGGATCCTTTTTCTTTCCTATTCTTCAGAGACGATTGCGATCCGTGCTTTTCGTTCGCCTCGGCAGAGTTTTCGTCTGCCTGGTTGAATTGCTACGTGCACACAGCGTGGGGGATTGGGTTAATCTGGGTGGTAAATTTTAATTAGCCAGGTCAGATCGTGCGGTGGCAATCTGGCCGTGTACATTTGTTGTGTGTCTGTAGCAAAGTTTATGTTGGCTTGTTTAATAGTAGTACAGATATATATACATTTTCACAACATCTACAGGAGGTAGCAAATAGGATATAATTACAGTATACATTTTCACCACCGCTTACTACAAATGAATAAATAGATTCTTTAGAAAAATGAAAGATGGCTTGAACTAATTAACAGAATAGCTGCCTGTAAAGTCTGAAGTATAATTAACAACTTACAGGTAATAACTGAACTTCCTGACACCGGTTGAAGACATTCCGTCGCACTATATTCAGTTTGCGCTACATTGCATTTTGTCAAGCTTACAGCATCTCAGGCGTATACTTCGCCATTGTCGTGGCATCCTGCAACAACGTCAGAGCATCATCATGTAAGCTTATTTTTCTCTGAGTCACAAGTGGAGGACCTAGCAAAAGTTCCATAACGAACACCAAGAAAATGGTACACAACACTGAATGTACATCGTGACTTCTAAAACTGCATAGCTTTATTTGCAATCTTTATTCCTTCAGAGGCATGCTTTGGATTCTTACCCAATGTACTGCCGGTGACAGCTTTGGATTCACGAAACTCCAAGAGGAGCAAATGTAACAGCAGTATTGTGGTACAGCTAGCACGACGGCGAGATGGGGGCTCCTCACCGGCAGCCTAGCGGGAGGCGCAGCCGGACCACGTCCATCGACATCGGCGCACAGATTTGGAGGTCCGGCATGCTGGAGGACGGCGGCGTCGCGGAATAAACGGCGCGCAGATTTGGAGGTCCCGCATGCTGGAGGACGGCGGCGTCGCGGAATAAACTCCGCCTCGACAAAGCATGCTGCTGTTCTCCGGTGGTCAAATCTTGGTGGGGACGGGGAGGATTATTTTGAGGCGAGTGGCAGCACGGAGGAGTCCCTGTCCGGCGAAGCATGGGGACCGGCGCGGTGGCGGAGGTCCGGTCCAGTGACCAGCAGGAGCACGCTGGCGGCGAGCGCTAGAAAGGGCGTGCAGGTCGGGAGGTTGGGAGGCGACATCAGTCGTACTAAGAGGAGAGAGAGAGATGACGTGTAGCCTGGTAACACGGGTCTACGGTGAGAAGAATCAGGCCGACGACGGACGCCGATGCGGCGCGGGAGGAAGCACGGAGTCGGTGGTGGGGAGCTAGCTCGCATCGCCGGAAACGAAGGCGTCGGGGCGGGAGCCTCCCGTCGGCGGCCCCTTGCAGGTGTGCGGTGATGGTAGGGAAACATACTCACGCGGTTTTAACCGTGGACGGAGGACCATACCATACCATCACCACGAATCCCAATATTATAGTTTAGATTACTTTTGGCCCTAATAACGTCCAGTTATTTTTTTCTTCTATTGCACTTTTTCTTACTCTTCTTTGTGAGGCAATCTTCTAACTGCACCCTAGATTCAGCAATATCTAACTGTTGCTGGATCCCACTTAATAATTAGTGATATAGGTCAGCTTAAGAAACAAAATTATTGATGTAGCTGAGAACATTGGCTATCATAGGTCATCATAATTACTGAATTTGCATTCCATTTTTTCTTAATGTGTTTTACCGCGTTCATTACTCGAACTTAATTTAGCATCATCTTACATATAAACTACAGTATGTAAGAACGCCATTTTACTGTCTGTTGCACTTTGCTTTACTTTTCTTTATGAGGCAATCTTCTAACCGCACTCTAGATTCATCAATATCTAACTGCTACAGGAACCCATTTAATAATTAGTGTGATGTAGGTCAGCTTCAGAAAAGGTTAGTGATGTAGCTGAGAACATTGGCTATCATACTAATCATTATTAGTGAATATTTATTGCATTTTAATGTGTATTTACTGCAGTGATAAGTCAAACTTTAGAATCATCTTACATCTAAACTACAGTGAGTATGAACGTAACTTTAGTGTCAGTGATGTGGCTGAGAAAATTGGTTGTCATAGGTGCCTCATCAAGCTATTCTTTTTACGGTGGGGATCTCACTCTTTTTCAATTCTTACTGATTTTTCTAAACAAAATAAGACCTACATAATGTACAAAAAATGTTCACTTCAGCAATTCTCCATCAACATACATCATGGAAATAATCATTTTGTTAAATGTAAGTTTTTCCTTAATATCATTCGTTCGTGTTTGATTTCTAAGGTGGAAAAGATGCTCCCATTTTTCCTAAGAGCATCGTGGAGGATGTTGATTTTTCTCTGTAGGTTGTGGAGGTGTTGAGAAAATATTATTTATAAGAAACATATTATATTTCATATATATTGATGTGCCAACTTTCTGAGAAGAGATTTGGATTATACATGACACAAAAAAGAGTTATAACATCTGATTTATTTTGTTGCTTGATGTGGACTAAAAATAGTATGCCTTCTAAAAGCGCTCCTTTAGATATTATATTGTGATTTACCCATTTATCTTTAACCTCATGGAACAATGTAGCTACTTTATTTTGTTACATAGTAGCATCATTATGTCTAATATAAATAAAACAATAGTCCACAATATGTGTTGCACATATCTACAATTTTCAATGTTTCTTCAAGAAAATGATGTTAAAACCTTCATACTTTTATTGGCTATAAGTGTGTTGACATATAAAAACAATACACTTTTAGTTGGATTCTTTGGGATCTCTAGGATTGGTTATATTTAACGTTGAGATGACAAACTATATCCATGTCAATAGAATTAAAAATAATGTTTTCATAAGAAATTAGAACTATTATACAACTGTGAGTCAGACGGTAATGCTCTTAATTTTTGTTTGTATCTTCAGTCTAAAAAAATCATCAATGCCTGCTTACCGTGTTACCCTAAAATATCCTGGCGAGGGAGCGTCTGATCGTCAAAACATTTATTAGATTGGGGCGTGATCACCGTCGAAGAGGGGCCACTTAGCTCCCTTGAATTGGTGCATCCTCCAAGTAGAGCGGCATCACATCTCCTTCAGAGCGTTGGTAAAGGATACTTCCATTATCAAAGTCCAGGTGACCCAAAAGTGTTCTACAATTTTATCATTTGTCCAATCTATTGTTTGCGTATACTTCTTCAGCTATTACTTAGTATGTCATAATGTGATTTAGGTAGTAGTTAAACGATCATGTAATAAATCCTCTCAGTTTTAAGATGAAACTTAATTCAATTATGGAGCAGCAAGCTGTGGCAATTTGAGTGATGGTTGTAATTTTTGTTTTCGCGTCATTTGGAGGGTCTACAAAATATTATACCAAATAGTTTGGTGTAAGTACTCCTTGAGGTAGTGGCAGTTCTTTTATTCTTTTAGAAATATGTGGTGCATTGGTGCTTTCGCGAGAGGTGAGTGACTAAGAAAATGCTTGAAACAACAATTATATGTTTAAGAGGAAAAAGGTTTTACCCATATTCATGTTTGAATGGTAATGGCTCATTATGTATTGTTACCTTATTATGATGGAGTGATCAGTTGTCTAATTCAGTTTTGGTAATAAATTGGTAAGGCCATTAATTGGGTAGAACTATTTTGGTCTACGCTCCCAGCTATCTCCATCTTTGTTTATGTATTCTTATGTAATGGTTAGTTCCCTTTAGCGTATCTCAGTCTGAGAGTTCTAGACCCGATAGACCTTTAGTTTATATATTTCAGTTCATGGTTGAACCAGTGATACATAGAGTTTTATTTTAGGTTAATGTACCCATTTTTTATTTTAGGTTAATGTACCAATTTTTTATTTGATTACCTAAATATACATACTGAAATGCTATAACAGCAACATTCATAATTTTAACTTGCCCTATCGATGTGTACTGCCATCGTGTATTATAACACCTACACTTTTTTTTGGTTCATGTGAACATCAATATATATCGTTCATTTATGCATTTTGAACTCTGTTCGTGCACCTTGCAGCGTTTGGAGGATGCAGGTCAGGAAGCTACTTACAATCTATTTGGATATTATGTTGACTATTTTTAATTCAACATGTATATATATGCAAAAATGTTTAATTAGTTCCTAACTCCTTACGCATTCTTTGTACAACCCCCACAAATATTGCTCATTATGCTACTGGTATGTTTCAAGGTAAAATCATGCGATATGTTGATAATACTAAAGGGGATTGGAGCATGCACCATTTTTTTTACTAAAAGGCATGATTTTTTCCACATTGGAGCACGCACTTTGAGCAACAGGTTTCAATAATTATTTTTCTTTTTCCTCTTCTTTTCTTATATAATAAGTCAAAAAAAAGTAAGGGGCATGAACAAGTCTTCTCTTCTCTGATATATAAGTATAAATATATGCTATAGGTTCCCTGCTATCTCTACGATGACCAAATTTTATATGGATATCCTCCTTTTGTTTTTATGTTATACAAATTAGTTTGCAGGTTTCATTGTAGTCCAGTGCTTGCAAGTTATACCGTGTTCTTAAATTCTGGATATTCAGTGTTTGAACACCATCAACAGGTTACAGTACCAAGTTTTCATCGAAAGCGCCTATATAAATAAGATAAATGTCAGCATATCCCTTGATCGATCTATCTAAATAACTTTGTTCGGACTATTGAATATGTCGTCACATGCCTTTGATTTTTGTTCATGTGCGTGTCAAGAATCCATTTTTTAATCGTACCACTTCCGATAAGCTAACTTCAGTTGCGATGTCGCCAAAATTGCTTAGTGCATATGAGATGTTTGTTCGTGTGTGTAAAAAAATCCACCTTTTTATCGTACTACTTCCCATAAGCTAACTTCAGTCGCGATGTCGCCAAACTGGCTTAGGACATATCTACAGTTAGATTTCATCATACTTGTCATATTAGATACATAATTTTTGTTGTGGCATTCTCATTTGAATTTTTTCTTGGACTCCATTCATATTTTCTTCCGCCAGTTTTTTGGGGGAGGGCTTAAATGAGAGATAAAAGTATCCCCCCAGACATTAATAATTTGCCTTTCGCCTCCTGTACAATCTCTGTCAAGCTCTGCCACTGTCTTCAGTAGTTGCTAGATTATCTATTTATGTGTACACTGAAGAGATGATACTTATACAAATATTTTAGAACATCTAGGCTATACTATATTTCTAACCTATCAAGTTATGTGAAACTTAGTTGCCATGTCCATGCAATAAAAAACTTAATTTCCATCTTAAGATCTGTTTTATCATTAATCAAACATCATAGGTCATTTTATTATATATGATTTTCGATACACTCAGAGAACCCTTAACTAAGAGTTCTTATGTACTTAGCATACATCATAAAGTATGTGAAACATTTCTTTACCATGCAATAAAATTATATTGTTATTTTTTGGAATTATTGACAAATTCCTTTACATTTGATACATATCCTGATAAAATATGACGGAAATCAATGGAAAACATTAGAAATATATAATTGGCGCTTGATCGGCAAAGTAAAAACAAGTGTCTCAAAATATACATTTGATTATCACCCAATATTACACTATCAAGAAAAGTACCAGTTTGACCCCCCAAAAATGTGTATCATAACTTTCTATTTTTATCTACCATCAACAATGGTTGCAATCTGAAGTATAAATCTCCTACATCAAAGGGTACAAAAAATTTACAATAGGTAATTGAGCCAAGCTCACTTTTTTGAGAGAGGATGCAAAATACAACAACATAGGTTCAAGTGCCCATCATTTGCCAAATAAAAAGTGCCCACGAAATTTATTTGAGTTCCTATTCAACACATTTTTTATTCCAAGCATATGGTTAATCTAATTGCAAATACAATTTATATGATTTTTTTCAGATCCAACGGCCTTAAGTTTATGACTCTACGATTATTGGATCATGTAAGGATATATTGATTATATTTTACGAAGGCAAAGAATATTTGTAGAATAGTTACGAAAAGAAAGATATATTAATGCATTTTACCATGTATGGAATGAAAAACCATAACAATAGACTATCAAGATGTTGCCCGCGCATGTGCGCGGGCCGCTTTGCTAGTATCATTAACAGTAAAATTATGAAGAGATTGTACCTCTACCATAGGTGGGTGAGTGGTAGGCTCACATAAAGTTTTAATTGGAGGTAAATTTTTCACATATTCATCTCTAATACCTTTTTTCCTTAATAGATCTTTTGGCTTCTTGCATATCTTCTGGGTTTAGGAAGAGCACTCCCCTTTTCTTCGGAGTTGGTAATGGAGGAGGTTCAGGAATGCTCCATTCATCATGATTTTTTGCAATCTTAGCCATTAGTTCTTCAGCTTCATCTACAGTCCTTTTCCTGAAAACACAACTAGCACAACTATCTAGGTATGTCCTAGATTCAACAGTTAGTCCATTATAAAATATATCAAGGAGTTCATTCTTCGGAATATCATGCCCTGGCCGAGCCCTGAGTAATGATCCGAATCTCCCCCAAGCTTTAGGGAGATGCTCATCCTCCAATTGTCTGAAATTGAAAATTCTCTGCAAAGCCTCATGCTGCATGTGAGCGGGAAAATATTTTGCAAAGAAAACATCAAGCAATTCATGAGGACTTTTTATGGATCCATAAGGTAAAGCATTATACCACACTTTGGCATCATCTTTTAATGAGAAAGGAAACAGCTTTACTAAATAGTAACACTGTATCTTTTTATCATCAGAAAATAGAAGGCTAAGCGAAGCTAATTTATTCATGTGTTCTACAGCATTGTCATCCTTAGTTCCACAAAAAGGATCAGATTCAACATTAGATATGAGTGAAAGATCAACAGAGAAATTAAAATCATCATCTTTAATGCATATGGGAGAGGTAGCAAACTCAGGATCAGGTGTAAAATAATTCTTAACAGCATGCTTTTCAAGCAATTTCCTCAAAGCATCAGGATCTTTAGAAGCAGAACAATCCATATATTGTCTAATAAACTCATCATTAACATCAATGTAGGAATCATTAGGATACCTACTCTCATAATTATATAGATTAGGAGAGCTAACAGGTGTAGTAAGATTTTCATTGAGCATTGTAATTTCTTTAGACCTAGTGACAAGAGATTCTAAAAAGGGGCCTAAAGAACCAGCATCATCAAGCACAGCAGAAGCATCATCAAATTCATCAGAAGCAGTAGCAGACTCAGAAAGCAAAGCATCAACAGTAGGACGAGCGTTCACAGGTGGTGTAAGAAGTTGACTTAAAACAGTAGGTGAATCAAGAGTAGCTTTAGAGTTCAGAGCAGTACCTTTCCTTGTGGTGGAAGGTAGTATTGGAAACTTAGGATCTCGCTAACCTTCATGATGAAGAGTAAATTACAACAGACAGAAAAACTCCCAGGTGAACTTATAAATAGAGCTATGTTCCCCGGCAACGGCGCCAGAAAATAGTCTTGATGACCCACAAGTGTAGGGGATCACAACAGTCTTCGCGGGTAGTTTGACCCTAATTTATTGATTTGACGCAAGGGGGAGCCAAAGAATATTTATAAGCCTTACCAGTTGAGTTGTCAATTCAACCACACCTGAAAAGGATTTCTCTCGAAGCAATTTATCAGTAGTAACAGTGATTTGATGGCAACAGTAGAATAGTAACAGCGGTAATAAAATAAAGACATCAATGATGACGATAAAAGTAATGATTGTAAACAGCGGGATTAAAACACCGTAGGCATAGGGACAGGTAGACGGGCGTTGTATGAATAAGATAGCTCATGAAATGAACATAACTAAGCATGAAGCAAATATATAAATAGCACCCAAGTATCAAACAGTCATAGGCATGTATTCCTAATTTAGCCGTACGTGCTTACAATAAGAACTTGCACGGCATCTTTTGTCCTGCCATCCGGTTTCAGCCGGGCCAATTAAGGAACAAATAGCAATTAAGGTGTTCCTTTTAATAGAACACCGGAAAAGCACTAACACACAATGAATACATGTAACCCTCGAGTTGCCAACCATTCCCATCGATGTCCCTGTTTCTGTCACTCGGGGTCTCCGGTTCCGGTTGTCAACAAGTGCATACAACTAGTAGATAGGATCCAAACAACAATTATACTCATGCAAACATAAGTGTTCAGATCTGAAAACATGGCACCCGTGCCCAAAGTAACAAGCATTAAGCATAACTAGTTGCACCAATGATGATTAACACAAATAGAGGATACTAGGCATCGTGCCCTAACAATTCCGCATCGAATTACATGAGCAATCTTATTCAATCCCTTCCATCCCCTTGCCTACAGCAGGGAACTACTCACACATGGAGGGTGACGACATGGATGGTTGATGGAGAGGCGTTGGCGGTGATGATGGCGGCGATCTCCACTTCGGCAGGGTGCCGGAACAGCGATCCTGGACCCCGAATTTAGGGTTCGTGATGGCGCGGAGCTCCGTAAGGTTTCTGGAAAAAGTGTTCGGGGCTCATCGTTTTAGGTCGAGAGGGAGCTTATAAGTGAAGGGGGGTCGCCAGAGGAGGTCCCAGGGGCAGGGGCGCCCCCTACCGCGGCCTAGGGGCCACCCGCGGGTGGGGCCCTCCCCTGCTCCTGGGGTGGCCCCCCTTCAGGGTCTTCCGCTTCGGAGGCTTATTCTTCTTCAAAAATCCTTTTTATAATTTTTCTGGAATTTTTCGCGAACTTCTGAAGCCTGCACAAAAGAAAGACACCAAATGCAATTCTGCTGAAAACAGCGTCAGTTCGGGTTAGTTCCAAACAAATTCATTAATAATCAGAGGCAAAACAATAGCAAAGTGTTTGGAAAAGTAGATACGTTTGCGACGTATCACTTAGCAAGTTTTTGTAGGAACTTTATGACTTCAGTAAGATTGGAATTATCAAAATCAATTTCATCATCTTTAAATAGGCTAGGAGGTTCCTCATTAGTAGTTTGGATAGTATAAACTTTAACAGTTTTCCTATTCATTTCAGCAATTCTAGCTTCTTCTTTCTCTTTAGCCCATCTAGCTTTCAAACGAGCCATCATCCTTTCATTCTCATTAATTTGAATAGAAATAGCATTTAAAGATTCAGTAGGCTTGTCTTGAAGAGGAGTGGTTCTAATTTTTAAAATTTCAACATCATGAGCAAGATCTTCCACTTTAGAGACAAGTCTATCCAGTTTTTCAATTTTCTCTTCGACAGTTTTGTAGAAAGCTTTTTGCGAAGTGATAAATTATTTTAAAACATTTTCAAGATCAGAGAACACATTCTTATTAGGATTATAAGAATTACCATAGAAATTTCCATAAGAGTTGCTATTGTTGGGAGGATAAGGCTTATAGTTGTTACTACCAAAATTATTTCGATAAGCATTATTGTTGAAGTTACTTCTATTAAGAAAATTAACATCAACTTGATCCTTTTCTTGGGCAATTAATGAAGCAAGTAGGACATTATTAGGATCAATAGGGGAATGATTGGTAGCAAGCATTGACATAATCATATCAACTTTATCACTCAAAGAGGAAATTTCCTCGACAATATTTACCTTCTTACCACTTGGAGCTCTTTCGGTATGCCATTGTGAATAATTTGTCATCACCTCATCCAAGAGTTTAGTTGCTGCACCTAATGTTGTGGACATAAAGGTGCCTCCCGAGGCCGAGTCCAAGAGGTCCTTGAAGAAAAATTCAAACCTGCATAAAAAGTTTGGATAACCATCCACATAGTTAATCCATGCGTGGGACAAATTTTAACCATAAATTTCATTCTCTCCCAAGCTTGAGAAACATGTTCATTATCAAATTGTCTAAAGTTCATAATGTTACTCCTCAATTGTATGATTTTAGCAGGTGGATAATATTTTCCAAT
Source organism: Puccinellia tenuiflora (assembly GCA_012064385.1). Classification (NCBI taxonomy): domain Eukaryota; kingdom Viridiplantae; phylum Streptophyta; class Magnoliopsida; order Poales; family Poaceae; genus Puccinellia; species Puccinellia tenuiflora. The sequence goes on from QRDG01000040.1 coordinate 638,103, forward strand.
AAAAGCATCTTTGCATTTAATCCAAGAATCAATGTTATTTCTAGGCAAAGACAATAACCCTTCTTTTGCTCTCCCACTCAAAGAGAAAGGGAAAAGATTCAGTTTTATGATGTCACTTTCTACCTCTTTATACTTTTGCATATCACATAACTCAACAAAGTTATTTAAATGAGAGGCGGCATCATCAGTACTAGCACCAGAAAATTGCTCTTTCATAACAAGATTTAGCAAGGCAGGCTTAATTTCATAAGATTCCGCTTTAGTAGCGGGTGGAGCAATTGGAGAGCATATGAAATCATTGTTATTAGTGCTAGTAAAGTCACACAACTTGGTGTTTTTAGTGGAAGACATAATGATAAGATAAAATAACAAGACAGGAATAAAGACTACACTAATTTTTTTGGGTTTTAAAATTTTGCAACAAGAAAAATAAGCTAATGAGAAATAAAACAAGCAAGACAAAAACAAAGTAAAGTTATTGAGAGTATGAGACTCCCCTTATTGTAGCTCCAAGATCCCCGGCAACGGCGCCAGAAAAGAGCTTGATTGCTACTGATAAAGAGTTGGGTGGTGCCCCAAGCGAAGGCGGAGATGTAGCAAGCAACAGTTTTCCCTCGATAACGAACTGAGGTTTATCGAACCAGTAGGACCTTGAAATCAACAACAAAGTGAATGTTGAAGATCTCTGGCACTTAATCTTCAACAGACGTGGACCTGCACACACTCAACCAAAATACTTTGCCCCCAACGGCGGAAAGGTTGTCAATCTTTCTGGTCTCGTAGAAAACAAAGCGGTTAATTGTATAGTGAAATGGATGAAATATGAAAATGAACCAGTGGAGTAATGATGGTGAAAAGTGATGAATAAATGTTGCAATCAATGAAAAAAGATGGACCGGGGGCCATGGGTTCACTAGTGGAGTCTCTCAAGTAAATAGAACAATCGTATGATGGGTAAACAAATTACAGCTGGGCAATTGACAAGATTATAACACAAACTTAATCTAGCTATGACAAAGAGAACGTGATAGTATTTAAGTAGGCATCACGACAATGAACAAAGACCGTTGAGTCCAGCTGCATCTTTGTCTAAAAAGTCCACCGTGGGATCGCTATCCAGCCTGTCACCCATCGATATTAAGTTGCAAGCAACAGACATTTGCGTTAAGTAAAGCGCATGAAGTAAGCAATACTAATATCAAAAGAGACATTAACACCGCTGTTTTACCCCAAGTAGCAACAGCACACCCTCGCCCTTAGACGTTCCTGTCACTCGTGCCCAGGAACAAAAGGGGGCATGAACCCACTATCTAGCATAAATACCCTCTCTTGGAGATACACACAATCACTTGGCCAAAGTAACTATGCACATCAGAGAGCATGCAAGAACATAAATCAACATATAAGAATCATGCACAATCTGATCATAACTTTATAATCCATCGGATCCCAGCAAACACATCACATAGCATTACAATAATCGATCTTGATCATGTTAGGCAGCTCACAAGATCATAAGACATGAAGCACAAGAGAGAGAGACTACCATCTATCTACTGCCATGGGTCCAAGGTGTGACTACTCACAAATCATCCCGGAAGAAGGCATGGCGATGAAGAGCCCTCCGGGATCGATCTCCCCTCCGGCAGAGTGTCGGGATCTGCTTCAGAATCACCCCCGAACTAGGGTTTGAGATGACGGCGCGTCGGGATGACTTCTCTGGAAAATAATGGCCGCCCCGTCATTTTTAGGGTTAAAGGGAATTTATAGGCGTCGGAGGGGGCCGAGGCGATGCCCAGAGGGCAGGGACAGGCCCCACCCGCCGGTCCTAGGGGGGCTGAGGCTGCCACCCGCCTGTAGCCTCTGGGTGGCCCTTGCTGCATATAAAATGCATACATGAACTTTGCACTATAATACTTATATTCCATTCATATTTGCATCATATAAGGGGTATATTACTGTTATTTAATGATTTTTGGTAATTAATAATGATTTCCCCTTTTTATGGAATTAATCCTGCGCAGGCAGAAAACCCCTATTTCTTTACTTATTTATTTCAGGGCCTTAACGACGTCATAATGAGCTGCAAATTTACGAGGATCATTATTTTGGAAGGAGGAAGACCTAGGAGCAAAGGAAGCAAGCAAACGGGGGTCGGAGGGGCAAAAGAGGGTGCCCCACGCGGCCCCTGTACCTGGCCGCGTGGGCCCACCTCTTTTGGCCCTCGTGGCCCCGTTTGCGTCGATCCTTCTTCCTGAAGCTTCCTCGTGACCTAAAAACGACTATAAAAATAGTCCCCCGATGTTTTCCAGGAGGGGGCGGCGGAGAAACACAAAACCAGAAACAGAGAGGCAGAAGGCTGGCGCCGGAGAAGATCGGAGGGGGGAAACGCCGCCGGAATCCACCTCCGGAGGGCTCCACCCCCCTCTGGCGTGTTCATCATCGACATCTACAGCAAGATCATCTCCATCTCCCCCAACGACATCTCCACCGTCTCCATGATGAAGGGGGAGTAGTCTCCCTCGGGGCTGAGGGCTCATGCCGGTAGCTATGTGGTTTATCTCTCTCTCCCATGGTGTGATCTTTATGTGATCATGAGCTTTGTAATCTAGTTGAATCCATAGATGGTACTCTTCTTTATCTTATGAATTATGCTATTCAAGTGGTTTTATTAATGTAATTTCCGGAGTCACCTTTGTCCCATGGTGTGAAGTTGACAGTGTGTGCACCGTGTGTGTGGCTCTTAGGCTAAAGATTACATGAATACTTATCATGAGTTATTATTTGTGTTGGATGTCTCTATGATATTGTGGTGTTTGTTAGTACTATCTTTGGATGCGGATAGTGACAAGCATGAAGTGTCCCTAGATGTGGAATGCAACTTTAAGGTGTGCTTTTATAGCCCTACGCAATGGATTGGTGTTCGTTATCCAACCGGATTATAGTTCAGGGTAGCATAGTGAAGAGGAAATATCTATGTATTCAATTATATTATTATTGTTGAGAGTGACCACTAGTGAAAGTATGATCCCTAGGCCTTATTTCCAAACACCGTTTACACCTTTGTCTTGTCCTCTTGCATTGAAGAGGATTGGGACACTTTTACATTTTTGTTTTGTTACATTAAACCTCCATCCATTAAGTCAACCATCTTGTTCCTTAAACTTGTTTAGTGCATAATCAACTAAAACTTGTGACACTTTAGTTGTAGGGAATAGATAACTTTTCCTTCTTGCTCCTGCGAATCGATACCCTATAACCACATTGAGAGGTGCTACAGTGAACCCCTGCTCTTGGGGGTTATCAAGTACTTTTCTGGCGCCGTTACCGGGGAGCGTAGCGCTTAAATTTCTATTCTTTTTTGCACTAGATATTTATTTTCAATTTTGCATTTAGTTTAGTTTTACTTTCAGTTTTGCATTTATCAAAAACCCAAAAAAAATTAGAAAATGGAAAACAACAAAAAAATTAGAGAACTTTATGAACTTTATATCGAATTAGGACATGATGCTTTTGAAGAGATAATTAAACCAATGGGAGTTTGTTTGCATAATAGTGATGGCAATGCTATTAGCATGAATTCTTTGAACACCATTATTCCTAATGATATGGAAAATTCTAAGCTTGGGGAAGCTAGTTTATATGAAGATGATCTTTTTAGTTCCCCAGCTATAGAGGAGAAAAATTATTTTGATGATACTATGCCTCCTATATGTGATGATTATTATGATGAATTTGATATTTTCAGTCCACCTACTATTGAGGAAAAAGTTTATTATGATCATGATATGCCTCCTATTTATAATGATTACAATGATGGCTATGGTAGTTTTACTCCCACTATTACTAATGAGAAGGATTTTACTTATGTGGAGAGTAATAATAATAATACTTTTATGCATGTGAATCATGACAAGAATGCTTTATATGATACTTATGTTGTTCAGTTTGTTCATGATGGCACAGAGATTTATTATGAGAGAGGGAAACATGTTTCTAAATATCTCAATAATATTAAGTTTCCTCTCTTTATGTTGAAACTTTTGAAGTCCCATTTGTTTTGCCTTCTTACGCTAATTACTATACGCTTCATTGATTTATTTTCTTACAAGATCCAAATGCATAGGAAGTGGGTTAGACTTAAATGTGTTTCATATTTTTCTATTGATGATCTATTTTGCATTTCAATTCTTATTCCTATGTGAGCATCATTAGATAACCTCTTTTGAGAGGTGGGAGTGAACAATTGTGATTTGCTGTCCAGAAAACAGATTCCTAAGCTTCACTGCGAAAAATGTTAAAAATCACAGAAGAGGAATTTTGACCTGATATTTTACGAAAGCAATATTCAGTTATTAATACACATTTAATTAGTTCAAAGTTTTCTGAACTTTGAGAGGTGGGAGTGATTTGGATTTGGATCACCATAAAATAACACTCCACCTTGAGCCAAATTCCATCTTGTAGCATCAACAATCCTTCACCCCTGAAACATCAAAGAAAACACTTTCGGCGCCAACTAGCCTATTGGGCTAAACAGTTATACCAACTAAGCTCGAGCAAAGCTCAAACTTAGCAATAGGAACTGGCTTTGTCATCATATCAGCAGGATTATCATGAGTACTGATCTTGCATACCTTCAGCTTTCCTTGTGCAACAACATCACGCACATAATGGTATTTGACATCAATGTGCTTTGTTCTCTCATGGAACATCTGATCCTTAGTAAGGTAAATGGCACTTTGACTGTCACAGAACAGGTTAATACAAGTATCATCTCCACAAAGCTAAGCAAACAGACCTTTCAACCAAAGAGATTCTTTGCATGCTTCAGCAATAGCCATGTACTCAGCCTCAGTAGTAGATTGTGCAACAACACCCTGCAAGGTAGCCTTCCAGCTAACAGCACATCCACTAACAGTAAATACATAACCTGTGAGGGATCTCCTCTTATCCAAGTCGGCAGCAAAATCTGAATCCACATAGCCTGCGAGTCCCTCACCAGTCTTGCCAAACTTCAAGCAAGCGTTGGATGTGCCGCGAAGGTACCTGAAAATCCACAGAACAGCTTTCCAATGTTCTTTACCAGGATTAGCCATGTATCGACTGACCAAGCTCATAGCATAAGACAAATCAGGTCGAGAACACACCATGGCATACATTAAGGAACAAACAGCACTAGAATATGGAACTCGAGACATGTACTCAATATCTTCATCAGTACTAGGACATTGCAATGCAGACAACTTAAAGTGAGGAGCAATAGGCGTACTAACAGACTTTACATCATGCATGTTAAAGCGATGAAGAACTTTCTTAATATAATTCTCTTGACAAACAAATAGCAATCTAGATTTTCTGTCTCTTGAAATTTCCATACCTAGAATTTTCTTAGCAGGACCAAGATCCTTCATCTCAAACTCACTACTCAAATGTTTCTTCAATGTAGTGATTTCTTTCATGCTCTTGGCAGCAATTAACATATCATCAACATATAGCAACAAGTATATAGGTGATTCATCAACAAATTTAATGTACACACAGCTATCATATACGGCCTTCTTTTGTTTAGGCAAGCGCACAACATCCCATGTGCCATTCTTCTCAAGTGATTGCATCTCCTCGTGCATTGCACCAATCCACTTGTCACGATCAACCGAAGCAATAGCTTCAGTGTATGTAGCTGGTTCAGCCTCATGCTCCACCTGTTCAGCACAACTTAGATCAAAATAAACAACATCACATTCTTCAATTAATCGGTTAGGGGGAACAATATTTCTCCTTGGCCGATCAGCAGCAATGGACGGTTGCTGCAAAACAGGAGGTGAGGTTTGCACAATCTCCTCATCAACAGTTTCTGTTACCTCCTCATCTAGGGGCTCCATCTGCTCCACCTGCAAACGAACCTGTGGTTCGTCCTTATCAGAAGAATCTGGCACAACATCAGTAGTCAGACTGTCCTGATACATAACAGATTCATTAAACACAACACTCTGGCTGAAGAAAGTCTTTTTAGTTTCCGGATTCCACAACTTATATCCTTTCACTCCGGAACCATAACCAAGAAATAAGCACTTAACAGCTCTAGGCTCTAACTTTCCATTATCAACATGAGCATAGGCAGTGCAACCAAAAACTTTCAATTGTGAATAATCAGCCGGCTCACCAGACCATACCTCAATAGGAGTTTTCTTGTCAAGGGGAATGGACGGTGACCTGTTGATCAAGTAGCAGGCGGTGTTTGCAGCCTCAGCCCAAAAACGCCTGTTCATGCGGGCGTTGGACAACATGCAGCGAGCTTTGGAGATGATAGTCCTGTTCATCCGCTCCGCTACACCATTCTGTTGAGGTGTGTACGGGATGGTGTGATGCCTGACAATGCCTTCCTGCCTGCAATAATCATCAAATTCATACGAACAAAATTCGCCACCATTGTCAGTACGAAGCAACTTCACCTTCCTCTCAGTTTGCCTTTCAATCATAACTTTCCACTCTTTAAAAGCAGCAAAAGTATCATCTTTATTTTTCATAAAATAAGGCCAAACTCTTCTAGAGTAATCATCAATAATAGTAAGCATATAACGAGCACCACCATAAGAGGGCTTACGTGAAGGCCCCCACAAATCAGCATGTACATAATCTAATGTACCTTTAGTGGTATGAACGGAAGCATTGAACTTAACTCTCTTATGCTTACCAAACACGCAGTGTTCACAGAACGGCAACTTACTCATATTGCAGTCCTTCAGCAGTTCTCTCTTGACCAATTCTGCCATACCAAGTTCACTCATATGTCCAAGTCGCTTGTGCCAAAGGTTAGTTGTACTTGGATCATCATTAGTAATAACAGCAGCAGTACCAGACAAAGTGCTACCTTTAAGAATATATAACTTGGCAGAATTCATATCACCAACCATAACAATAAGAGAACCTTTCGATACCTTCAGGCGTTTATTCCCTCCGGCATACTTGTACCCGTCACAGTCAAGGGTACTCAGCGAGATCAAGTTTCTCGCCATGGATGGTATGTGTTTCACTCCCGTCAGCGTGCGTGTCATCCCATCATGGGTCTTGATCTGAACAGATCCAACGCCAACAATATGACATTTGTTGTCGTTCCCCACACGCACGAAATCTCCAGTCTGCACAATCTCATAAGAACTGAACCAATCTTTGTTACAGCAAATATGAAACGAACAAGCAGTATCTAGAATCCACTCATCATCACGGGTAACACATGCAGCAAAAACAGCTAAGCATTCACCATCAGAACTATTATCACCAGCAACAACAGCAACCTTACCATTACCATTACCGTCAGATTTATTCTTCGGTTGGTAAGTACCGTTCCTTTTCTCCTTGTTCTGCACCTTCCAGCAATCATCAATGGTGTGATTGGTTTTCTTACAATACCTGCAGAACTTGTCTCGTCCTTTGGACTTTGAACGGCCTCTGCTCTTATCTCTGTTGTTGTTATTGTAGTTGTTATCTCGCTGCTCAGGCCTGCCTCGAACCTGCAATGCATCGCCCTTGGAGGGTGATGCGTCAGTCTGCACCATACCTTTCATCTTTTCCCTGGTCTGTAGGGCCTCACATACTTCCGCGAGGGTTAGATCATCGTGGCTCAACAATATGGTATCTCGCAGATTTGTAAAAGAACTAGGCAGCGAACATAACAACAGAAGAGCTAAATCTTCATCATCATATTTTACCTCCATCGACACTAGGTCGGCCACGATCTCCTTGAAGATCGACAAGTGGTTCATCACAGAACCACCTTCCTGCATCTTGTGCGAGAACAACTTCATCTTCACGTGCATCTTGCTGGTTAGATCCTTGGACATGCAGATCGACTCCAGCTTAAGCCATAACGCTGCCGCAGATTTCTCCTGCAACACCTCTTGCAAGATATCATTAGATAGATGAAGTTGAATTAATGACAAAGCCTTACGATCCTTGCGCTTTTCTTCAGGAGTCCACTCCTTCGCGTCCTTCTTTCCGAACGCATCCAGCGCCTCATCAAGATCCGAAGCCTGCGATAGGATCGCACGCATCTTGACTTGCCACAGAGAAAACCTCGTCTTGTAGTCCAGCAACGGTAGATCAAACTTCATCGATGCCATCGCAAAACCCTAATCTGAAACCAAGGCTCTGATACCACTTGTTACAAGCGATAGCAAAACAACGATGAAATTAAGCAAGATCAAACCAACGGGGGACACGAGATTTTAACGTGGAAAACCCTTCCAACAAGGAAGAGAAAAACCACGGGCGCCAGCCAGCAATACTTCACTATTTCGGGGTGAGGTTACAAACGCGCCGGGATTTACAATGTGTGGCTTATCTCCGGCGGCGGCTTACAAGACGTATTTATAGTGGTCCTGACCTAAACTAGGTCGGCAACAATCGGTGTCCTGGTCGGTTACAACTCGTACCATACCGCGGCCCCGCACCCCCGGCAGTCCTCCTGTCTCGGGGCATCGCGGTGGGCTAACGCCTCCGCTTCGCTTCGGCCCAAGCCTACCGGCGACGGGCCTCGCTTCGCTCTGTCGTTAGCCTTGTCACTTATAGAAACTGGATTTGGATCACCATAAAATAACACTCTGTTTATCTATTTCTGCAAGCTCTTTCATACATGCAAGGAGGGTGACAGATTGCCCCAAAGAAAAAGAATGAGGATGGGTGATTAACTTATTATCCATGCTCTTACTGTATCGTTTCTGATTTTTACCCATGAAGCAAATGTGACTCTTGCTCTTACTGCTAATTCAATTAGCAAAGGAGTTTGACCTGGTGGGATCAGGAGTAGTGATCGATTCTCTTTTTTTACCCATCAATACACAAATATTGGCTCATTCTTATGTGCTTAAATGTAATAGTCAAGAAACACCTACGATTTGAACTGTACCATGGCATGACAAAACGACAAACTGTTCACTCGGATATGGAAATTTGTGGGGATGGCGTACTCAAACACTTAAATAAATGACCGTATAGAGTGTTTATTAAGGGAACCTAGAGTGGCGGCGGTGTGGGTGAAGTTCGTCAGTCGCTCAAGATATGGCGACATATGACACAGGCAGACAGGTCCCCGAAATGGGCGATTCAAGGAAGGGGAGGGGAGGGTGGCGCTTGAGAGCAGAAGAAAGGGGTGGCGGCATGCGGGCTGAAAGATGTGGTGCGCTATGAAAGTTAGAAAAACGGAATGGTCAGCCGTAGCAAGCGCGGACATATTTGCTAGTGATCCTTAATGTCAATATATCTAGCTTTGTTAAAAAAAAAGGTGCCCGCTGGACCGTGCATGTCTCTGTTGACGGATACATTGGTTTCGTTGGCGTCCGTTGGCCCCGAGAGAAGCCACCTTGATGATGAGCCAAATACTATACACCTTTCGGCCTAAATTCTCAGTTTTTCACCATTAAAAAAGCACTAGACCGAGGCCTGAATCCTCTTGCACTTGACGTGCTTCCAACCCCTTTCTTTGGGCGCGGCACAAGCTTCTGGAGTAGGGCACCCCGTGGATAATGACCATCATCCATCCATCTTAAGCTACCAGCCTCCAAAACGAGAAGCGCCAATGTTTACATTTCGAGAGATTGATTAATTAACTAATTAACCCTGACTGCGTCGTTAACGTCTTCGTCATGCGCCGTCTGACTGCTGAAGCAACACGTAATTGCGCGGCAACGCTAACTACCAACCGCCGACCCCACCTGGATCCCCAAATCGCTTACCATGATTCCGTTTGTTTTATCTTCTGCTTATAAATTCTGTTGTCTCAGTCTCGCTTTGATCTAGCGTAGAAACTAGAGCACCCATAAAAATGCCAAAACGTGATTTGTGAAAGCAACCCACGCATCCTCTTTTGGTAATTAAACCGACACACTGTGTTCCTACCGCAAACGATTATTTTCCCATCATGCAGAAGAAACAACGTTCGTAGCTAGCTTTGTCATTCATCTGGACCATTTCGTAATCTTGTCAACTCCCACACACGGACATAGGACTTCGTTGACCAAATAAACACTTCATTTTCCGCTACAAAAATAAACACTTCATTTAGAAATATTTCGTGTCATGTAGTATATGGCCTGTCAATATTTTTCCTAGCATCAAAATGGTACCAAATTGAAAACAACTTCTAAGAGGGAAATTACATAGGAAAGTGGAAAGCTCTCTGAAGCAAGGGGGCGGAGTAACAAAAAGAAGCTGCGCCCGAAAATAATTAAATTTCTAGTCAAATGCCCACCGCTTCTGGTCGTCTTCCTGCCTTCCTCATCTCCTCCTCTCGTCGAGCTCCGACCCTTCTCCTCCTCTCGCCATTTCTCCCCCCGAATCACCGCCCTAATCCACCGAAGCAATTATCGTTCCCCGTGCTCGTCGAGTAACCCAAAGTTCCCCGCCAGAAGATCCCGCGGGGCCGGAGCCGGAGCTGGAGGTGGTCGTGGTTTTCCTCCCCTCGGATTTTTTCCGCTGTATTGCTGCAGCCAGCGGCCTGAATCTCAAGGCCGATCAGTTCGTGGAGGTGGAGCTCCCGGCGTAGCATCGTGCTTCAGGTGGCTAGGGACCCGAATCTGTTGCTCGAGCCAAGCAGCAGCAGTACTATTTTACGGATGTAGAACATTTTCACATGTTTGTTGTCCCTTTTTTTTTCAGAATTTTTGACATATTTTACTATTTTTTATTTTAAAAATTTAAAATGAGAAGACGCATATAAGCTCGGAAGCAGTTGTGAATTTCTACAAAGGAAACTCCTATATATACTGCAACTGACTTCCATCGTCACTGTAACATTCTTGTGGCTTGTACTCCGCACCAACCACACAGGTGCTCGATCATGCGCGTCTCTTTCTCTGTTGGCCGCGAGAAGACAACTTGAGAGACTGAGTATGACCACAAAAAAACACTACTTTTTGGCCTAAATTCCCACCTTTTCTTCTTTTCAGAATCAAAATAATATTGTTAAGGTCTGAATCCTCTCGCAGACACTTGACGTGCTTCCGACCCATTTGGGCGCAACACAAAGCTTGTGGAGCAGGGCATCTTTAAACAAAACACACTGCTTTTGGTAATTAACCCGTTAACCACCATCATTATCAACCAGCAACTACCATGTCAAGCTACCGGCCACCTGCATCGAAAACGGACATCTGCTTCGTTATCGTCTTCGTTAAGGCCTGATGACTGCTGTGCTGAAGCAACACGTAATGACAGCTTCATTGGCGAACCGCGCCGGCCCCACCCGGATCTCCTCCAAATCGTACACCGACCACTTGTTCTCTCATCATTCCGTTTGTTTTATCTTGTGCTCATAATTAAATTCCGTTGCGTCACTTTAATTTAGCGTAGAAATTAGAGCACCGATAAAAAATGTAGTCACAAAATTGTAAAGGAACAAGTGTTGTGCGATTTGTGAAAGCAACTCATGACGCAGCCTCCTCCTCCTCCTTTGGTAAACCGACGCTGTGTTTCTAACGCAAACGATTAATCAAAGCAAGCACGAGCAGTCACCGGGGTCTACTTGTCCTGCGGAACACCCTTCCTAATCTTGTTTCTTCTCTGGACCATTTCTGATAATTGATTGCACACATGCACATAGGATGATAGGAAGAATTTGTACTAAATGATTTTACACATGCATGAGGTTGACAAAATAAACACTTTGTTTAGAATTATTTTGTGCCATGTACATATGGCTTGTCAATATTTTTGTGCCATGTAGTAGAAAACAACTTTTTTTTTGAGGGAAGTAGAAAACAACTTCGAAGAGGGAAATGCTACGGAAAGTGGAAAGCTCCTCAGAAGCAAGGGGGGCAGAGTAAGAAAAGAACACATAACAGCTGCGCCCGAAAACAATTAAATTTCTAGTCAAACGCCCACCGCTTCTGGTCGTCTTCCTGCCTTCCTCACCTCCTCCTCGCCGACCTCTCGCCATTTCTTCCCCGAATCACCGCTCAAATCCACCGCCACGGCCCTCCTTCCCCGTGCTCGTCGAGTAACCCGGAGCTCCCCGCCAGAAGATCCCCCGGAGACGGCCGTGGTTGTTTTTCCTGTGATTTTCCCGCTATATATTGCTGCAATCAGCTGCCTGAATCGCGAGGCGCAGAAGCTCCTAGAGGCGGGGTTCTCGGCAGCGTCCTCTTCTGTCGTGCTGCAGATTGGGGGCCCGAATCTGCTGCTCGAGCCAAGCATCAGGCTGTAGTTCTTCATCCGGGGATAATCGGTGCGGGGATTGGGGGTTGGTTGATTAGGGCGGCGCCATGGCGCTGTTCCGGAAGCTCTTCTTCAGGAAGCCGCCCGACGGGGTGCTCCTCATCACGGACAACATATACGGTACTGACGGAGTTCTCTCCCTCCTTCGCATTGCCGTTCCTTATATTAGGCTGCGTGCAATTGAAGTATTCCTTTTGTTTACCCTAGCTTAGTAGACGAATGAGGCTTCATTTTGATTGATCTTGTACTGGTTCCTAAGTATAAACAGAGTTCAAGTGTTAAATTGAGTTATGGCCAGAATTGCAGACGATGATGTAGAGACATAGAAATCAGACAAGTTTCCCCATACTTCCATTTTTTTTCATATGTTTTTTAAATTAGGTGAATTGTTTACGTTAATGTGAGCTTTCAAATGGACTCCTTATTTCGTGTTCATTAGCAAAAAAAAAAGAGGTTTTTTAGGAATGTCCACCCCAGAGCTGAGTATTAGCATGCCTGACACATGTCCCTTATATGTGTTTCAGTTTTTGATCATTGCTTCTCCATGGAAGCACCGGAAGGGGAACAGTTCGAGGCACATACCAGAGGCATCGCATCACATCTTCTACAAGACTTTCATGATCACTCATTCATGGTCGCCAACTTTGGGACTCGGACGGAAGAAAGCCCTATATACCGCATTTTATCCGACTATGGCATGACTGTTCTGGACTACCCAGGCCACTATGAGGGGTGTCCACTCCTCACCATGGAAATGCTCCACTGCATCTTGAAGTCCAGCGAGAGCTGGCTTTCTCTGGGCCAGCATAACTTACTGATAATGCACTGTGAACAAGGGTGTTGGCCTATTCTGGCTTTCATGCTAACTGCTCTCTTATTGTACCTGGGGCATTATTCGGATGAGCACAAGACACTGGAGATGATCTACAAACAATCTTCTTTGCAGCTCTTGGAGATGTTTTCACCTCTAAACCCCATGCCTTCTCAAATGAGATACTTGCGGTATATTTCGACGAGGAATGTCATGCCTGAGTGGCCTCCAGCTGATAGAGCTCTGACATTGGATTGTTTGATTTTGAGGATGATTCCAGATTTTCACGCTCAAGGTGGTTTATGTCCGATATTCAGGATATACGGCCCAGATCCACTCATGCCCCATGATCAAACTCCTAAAGTTCTTTTTTCAACTCCAAAAAGTAGTAACCTTGTCCGTTTTAATTCACAGGTAATTGCCCTTTTTCTGGTCACGTATTTGAATTTGATCTTTGCTGTCAGTGTTCCAATTGTTATTTGTTAATGCTAAACCATTGTCAAATTGATAGGCTAGAATGTGGATAATCTTTTGTAGTCTATAGTTCTGAATATGTTGCAATATTGATCGTAGATTGACCATTTATGAACTTAGGCAGATGAACTGGTGAAAATAAACCTTCAATGTCATGTCCAAGGTGATGTTGTCCTAGAGTGTAGCAACTTGTATGAGGATTTGGATCGTGAGGAGATGGTGTTCCGGATCATGTTCAACACAGCTTTCATCAGGTCAAACATCTTGATGCTTAATCGTGATGAGATAGACATGTTATGGAACACAAAAGATGATTTTCCTAAAGATTTTCGAGCTGAGGCAAGTGTTTAACTTAAGTGGAGAACTAGCTTACTTCTGTTTGTACATGATTTTTACATGCAACTTGTGTTGATGCTAGGTTATCTTTTCTGACATGGATGCAACTACTTCGCTTGTTACGACAGAGCCTCTGAGTCATCAAGAGAAACAAGGACTTGGTATTGAAGAATTCGCTAAAGTGCTAGATATCTTCAACCATTTGGATTGGGTAGATGTGGCGATGGATACTGAACTGGACTCACCACGAAAAGGATCCCAGCCACTTCCCAAGGAAATATTGATGCATCTTCTCCTGATGAGCCTGAGACTTTCTTTGATACTCAAGAAGAACTTAGCTTTGACAATTTCTCTGGTGAAACCAACTCTTCTGCTCGTGTACGGAAGCTTCAAAATCACTTTGGTATGCTTGGCAGCACTGAACTTAACCAAGGTCCCTCACATTCAAGTTCAATGGAAGTTCTATCGGAACCACATACAATAGTACCATCTAAGGATACGATGCCAAAGGCCAGTGCTTCATCAATAGCACCATCTTCAGGTATAGTTATACCCCAACCTGTACCTTCACCAGTTGATCCGCGGCCACCGACATCAGATGAGAAGTCTGGTTCACAAACTCCAATAGAGCATGATACTCCACCTGTTATGGTAAATAAATTAGGATCAACAGCTTCCCTTATACCATTGTGCACGCCTCCTCCTCTTCCTCCCCGACCATCCACCGTTACATTAGCTCCTGTTTCCTCTACTTTACCCATAAATACTAGTACAGGTATGATCAGTGTTTCCCTTAGGTCAACCATACCCTGCCGTTCACCTCCTCCAGAGCCATCAGTCTCTCCACAAGTTTTTGCAAGAACTGAAGAACCGGTTAAATCACAAGAATCCTCTTACGAAGTTCTCAAGTTATGGCCTGATAGTTCTATAGCTTCCAATGTCACCGCATTGCCGTCAGCTTCTTCAGTTTCTCTAGTGGAGAAATCTAGCAATATAAGAGCATCTTTACCTCTGCTCTGCCTGTACTCCTTCAGACTTCAGACTCAAAGTCCTTATTAACTCCAGTCACAAGATCAGATCCTACTCCAGCACCGCCGCCACCACCACCACCACCACCACCACCACCTCATCATCATCATCCTCCTCCTCCTGGGAAAGAAAAAGTTGCACCACCTCAGCCTCCACCTCCGCCAACTCCACCTCCACTGCCACCAGCACCATTTTCAAATTCTGTGCATTCATTTACCACGTATGAAAATTCTACCACACCAAAGAAAGCTCGGTCTGCACCGCCACCGCCCCCGCCCCCGCCCCCCTCATTGGTAAAATCATCATTTTCTTCTCCACATGCACCGCCGCCACCACCGCCTCCACCTCCTCCACTGCCTAATAGCCATATAGTTTCGTCATCTAAACCACAGTTTACAACATCTAAATATTCAGTTCCCTCACCTTCGACCCCAAACTCTTCACAAACAGTTCCAGGGCATCAAACACCACCCATTCCACCCCCACCTCCTCCTCCTCCTCCATCTCAAGTAGCTCTTTGGTTTCTTCGTTTTCATCAACAGTTAATAGACATCCCATGGCAGCCCCTCATCCTCCACCACCCCCCCCCACCATTGCGTACCACAACATCTCATGTTTCGGCGCCACCTGTACCGCCATTACATGCAGTAGTTCCTCGTCCTCCCCCCACCTCCCCCACCATTGCGTACCATATCATCTCATGTGTCAGCACCACCTGTACCCCCATTACCTTCTCCGAAGCTAACTGGAGACAATACTGCTTCAAAAAAGCCGTCAGTAACGCGACTGCCACCACCTCCACCAGGCCCACCTCCTAAGAATTTCTCAAACTCTTTGCCAAGCAAGGGAAAAGTTCCCAGTTCTGCCCCTCCACCACCTCCTACATTATCATTTGGTGCAAAGGGCCGCAACACAGTCCGGTCAAGAAGTCCTAGAAGTTTGCGTGCCAACCAGCCATCTAAGAGGACACCACTGAAGCCATTGCACTGGGTAAAGTGTCAAGGGCAATGCAAGGAAGCTTATGGGAAGATACCAAGTCTGATGAAGCATCTAGGTACCAAAACATTTTTTAGGACATTCTTTATTAGTTGAAATGGCAATGTGTTGGACACTTTGACATTTTAGTCCATCTACATATCCACCAGGACTCCAGAGATTGATCTGTCTGAGCTTGAAAGTCTTTTCTCGGTATCCATGCCAAATACAGAGGCAAAACGGACACGCGAACATCCTTCTGTTGCAGCAAAACAAGAAAAAGTTCTTTTGGTACTTGATCCATAACTTTGAAGCAACTTTTCACTACTAAGCAATAAGATGAAAACTCAAATGAAAAATAAAATAACGTTGCACTTTTCTTGTGCAGATTGACCTTCAGCGCTCAAAGAATTGTGAGATTATGCTGCGAAACATTAAGATGCCACTGCCTGATCTGATGGTAACTAACTTCATATTTTAATTGAAGTGATACTATCTCAACATAGAAACTTTGTCTGAGTTATTTGGAGTAGGCTCTCAATAAAGAATGTCGACATTGTTAGTGGTCTTGCTGAAGGATCAGAACAAATTTTATGTTACTTGCCAAATTTGGCTTTGGGTGTATCGTTACACCTTACAACATCTAGCCATGCATACATCGAAAATAAAATTTTCACTGTGTTTCACTGGTGTTCGACAAGTATAGTGAAGTAGTGATGATGCTGACCATAGTCTTTTCTCAGGGTTCAGTGCTTACTCTCGATGATTCCAGCGTGGATGGTGATCAAGTAGATTATCTGATAAAGTTCTGTCCAACTAAGGAAGAAATGGAACTACTCAAAGTACAGTTCGACTAACTGTAGTTCTCTTGGAAATATCATTACATACTCATGATTTTCGTTGTCGGAATTTCATTCCATTATCCTTATAATGACTAAGCTTTTCTTCTCTCACCTTTTCAGGGTTATAGAGGCAGCAGTGAGAACCTAGGAAAATGTGAACAGGTCATTATTTTTCTGAGATATATATTTTTCTACTGGTGGGAATTCTGTTTGGTAACATTTAAACACCGAACTGCATAGTTCACTTTGAGGGAGATCTGCACGATCGTAGTGGGACACCATAGCTAACTGTTTCACATTTAGATAATAAGCCAGGATGCATCATGCATTATGAAAAATTAAGATGGGCACAGCATTAATATCCATATCTCTGGCTGGCTGTTCCTTGGAAATTGCATGCTGAAGCAGCCATGTTCTGCAGTCTCTTTGCCATTACCAAACATAGCTAATGTACTGGTAGTCCTATTTTCAACAGTTCTCATTTCAACCGGTGAAGCATATAATATATTGTTCATTTTGTAAACATCAAAGCAATAACTTCGCTGTTGAATTTCTTCTGTGTTTCTAGTTCTTCTTGGAAATGATGAAAGTGCCAAGGGTGGAGTCGAAACTGAGAATCTTATCCTTTAAGATAAAGTTTCTTACACAGGTCAGAAGGACATTGCATCCTTGTAAAGTGTTTATCTTTATGACTTACCTGACTTCTATGATGAAAACAAAAAGCTTAAGTCATTGTTGCATCCATCTATATGTTATTTCAGGTTGCAGATCTGAAAAATAGCTTGAATACCATCAATGCTGTTGCGGAAGAGGTACATTGCAGTCAATTGAAATCGATTCTTCAACTCCTTTTCTTTGACATGTTAATGTATACATTCCATGCATGATGTTATTTGGTCAGGTTAGGAACTCTGTCAAGCTTAAGCGAGTGATGCAAACAATTCTTTCTTTGGGGAATGCATTAAACCAAGGAACTGCAAGGGGTGAGTCAGTAAGCCCAGTGTAAGCTTGATATATTTACCATATGATTTTGAAAATGAATAATCTAGCATGGATAAATGTAGTGCACAGTGTTTTCATATCGCCATATTGTTTAGTGTCTTATTTGAATTTTATTATATCCATGGAAATTGTAAGTGAAAAGATTTTGATCATTTGTATAGCTATAGATTAAGAACCGGAACAATATTGCACAACAGCAATTCTGACATTCTTTTTCAAAATATGACGGCCAATTTCACCATAGCTAGTGTACCTTTACTTTCGTTTTCTCTAAATACCCATCATCCAAGAGAAAATAACCGAGAAAAATCTGAGATGTGATATAAACGAAACCAATGCAGCTGATATATTTGTTACTTTGTTTGGGCACGACTTCAAAGTTGTATTCAGAAGTTAACTGGGCAATCTGGCAAAAAAACGTGGTAATCACCATCCATAATAGTGAAAAGCCGAAGAGTCTTGATGGTGATAATTTTTTTATAAGAGACCTCGTGAACTAACGAACTGTTAATACTTTATCTTGCTCTTCATATTTGCTCACAAGTGCGCATTTTCAGGTTCGGCTGTTGGATTTAGATTGGATAGTCTCCTTAAGCTCATTGATATACGGGCACGTAACAATAAGATGACTCTCATGCATTATTTGTGCAAGGTATGACACTTAATTTAAGTGATTCACTTGATTGTGTTCTCCTGCCATAAGATTCAAGTTTTATGCTCGGGGGGCTAATTGGTGCATAGTACTAGAGGTTCTGCACACATACGTATCTGTACCCCAAGATCTGTACCAAGGGTGTGTGATCACGCTATGATCGGTTGATAAAGGATAGCTATGCTTAAGCTCCTCCTTTTGTTCAGAAGCAGTAACTCAGCCATGTCCATTCATTAATGGGCTGGAGAGTTTTGAATTTTCAACTCAGAGGTGAAAGAACAGGCCTGTTTCAACTCGAATTGATCTGTGTTCAGGGGCTTTTTGCTGTTTCTCGTACCGCAGTGACTTCTTTTGCCCATTGTTCGTGTTTACTTTCTTCATTGCAATGACCATATCACAAGCTGTAAAGTTGCCATTAACTAGATCTGCCTCTACAGGGTGCTCCACCTACTGTGGCCCCCTTACATAAAAGGCAGACACAATCCATGTTTGCAAGTTTGGACAAGTTGCTTTACTTTCAGTATGCTAGTTAATATCGAGTTCTTATGACGAAACTGATAGTCTTGTGCCAATCTATGAAAAGTGCGCTTCATGAATAAACCTTACCAAAACTTATTGCATCTGCAGGTTCTTTCCGGGAAGCTTCCTGAAGTTCTTGATTTTGTTAAGGATCTCGCACATTTAGCACCTGCCTCAAAGGTAGCGGATATCTTAATGTTAGATCCATGTTGTGTTTTTTGTTCTGCTTTCTTATGCTTAGTGTCATGGAAAAGTAGATCCAATTAAAAGAGTTGGCAGAAGAAATGCAAGCAATAACTAAGGGACTGGAAAAAGTTGAGCAGGAATTAGCAACATCTGAAAAAGATGGTCCAGAGTCTGAAACGTTTTACAAGGTCAGTGCCTCTTTAATCAATACAAATGTCAGGATTTAGATATGTTTACGTTTATTATGTGCTCATTGAACAATAAGGCAGATAGGGAAAACACGAAGACAGCCTCATACCAACAACTAGCCATTTGTTTAACTAGATTTGTCGCAATATTAGCATAGAAGTTGCAATACTCAAAAGTCTTTTGGTTTCAGAAATTGAAAGAATTTCTCGCTGATGCCCAAGCTGAAGGGAGGTCATTAGCTTTGCTTTACAGTTCAGCGGTATGCCAAGACTATCAAGATGACAATATGTTGCTGCATGCATTACACTTCTAGCATGTGTTTCGTGCTAAATTGCATTTATTTCAATTTCAGGGAAAAAGTGCGGATTCTCTAGCACATTATTTTGGTGAAGATCCTGTGCGGTGTCCATTTGAGCAAGGTATTTTCTTATGAGCTAAAATGCTAGATTATTCTGCAAATGTACAAAACAATGGGTCGAATACGAAAGAGAGATAAGAAGTGTTTACTTATATGCAAGACATGTGATGGATTTGAAAAGTCGATCCTGCTGCAGTCATCATGTTTCACTTTATTTCCAAACTTGCCATAGTACGATATATTTACGAGTATTACCCCTGTGGACTGTGGTTGTATATGTACCAATCTTACCAACGCATATACACTGAGAAGTTCCTGTTGGTTTGACAGGAAGTTATCTCGAATTCCTGCATTTATTACTGTGCTACTCTTGCCGTCATGGCTGATACTAGAATTATTACATCCACCAAATACTCCCTCCGTCCTCAAATAAGTGTACTTCTACTTCTTGTCGTATGTCAAATATTTTAAAAAAAATTATAGAAAAATATAACAACATTTATGACACCAAATTTGTATCAATAGATCCGTTTTGAAATATAGTTTCATAATATACCGATTTCATATCTTTTATGTTGCTACTAGTTTTTATAAAGTTAGTCAAATATTAAAAGTTTGACTTAAGACAAATGCTAGAAGTACACTTATTTGAGGACGGAGGGAGTATGTAGACCAGTACTGGCGGACTTTAAATGTCGTCCTTAACATCTATGCGATTTGCCCTTTCATGGCAAAAACTTGAATTGATTGCATCCACAAAATTTGCAGACCAATTGGACGCCCTTAACAACCATGTAATAACGTAATTCCCCCCTTTTTTTCTGTGAACAGTTGTGTCTACTCTACTCAGCTTCGTGAAAACATTTGAGCGGGCCCACGCAGAGAACCTCAGGCAGACGGAGCTGGAGAAGAAGAGAGCCCAGATGGAAGCCGAAAGAGAGAAGGGTAAGGTAGGAGGTGCTCACAAGAAGGCGGGCTCGCCGGAGCCAGGAAATTCTGACGGATGACTCGCCGAGTCGAAGCTAGAAACTACATATCTGCACTAATTTCTTGTCAAGTCATGTCATATCATGGCCTTTTAGCTTCATGACCAAGAACGGCGCAGTGGATAGTTCCACAGCGCTCTTCTCCAACCTTGTGGAAAATAGAGGCTGGGAAGAAAAAGCTCAGAAAAACCACACGGGTCTATACCAATGTGATAGTGTTAATATGACGACACATTTAGATTTAGCACATAGTCCTATAGGTTTCTGACGCCCACTGTCCATAGGGAAAGTATATACAATTCTTGTACGGTTTGGGGAGAATTTTCCCCGGGCGACAAACAAATTTTGTAAATGTTTTCACTCACCTGGAATGGTGTACAATTTTCCATTTATCCATGCTTCTACACGCTGCAATGTACTACCAATCTCTTGTACTCCGTACGTAACTATACAAGAAGAGACTACAGTTTTGATCAATCGATCATTTGGTGTATTAAAGCTGTTGAACCAGAAAATTATCCAGAACAAACTTCGTTCTCCCATTTTTCCGATAACGAGCGTATTTTATTAGACTCAAAAGTTTACATCAATCTGATACAACCATAAAATCCACACCCTGCCTCTGTACAATATTGTACACACAACTGAAAAAAGAAGCAGTAGAGTAAGTAGGAATAAGAGCTACAGGGCAAACTCATAAAGAAAATTACATGTGACAAAAGCAAAACTATATGGTGAAGGAGCAGGTACAGTGCGTAGACTATGTTCTAACCCATGCTGGGTAAAAAACTTTTCCGCCGCTTGCTGCAATTGCGAGCATACCTTTGCAGACCACTTCCGGAGATAGTGAGCACAACAAAAAATTACCCGCATAGGAGAAGAAATCTTAGCATAAAAACGTCTGTCATTTCTACGTAGTCAAAACGATCATAATAAAGCGATCGTTCCGAACAACCAGTTGCCAAAAATATTGGCAACTGAGTTGGATGGCTATCGATTGGAAATACTTAGATGACTGGCTACATAGATCGTGCAAATTAACATTCGAAGAATAAATATTTTGTACACTCATCATGATGACAGAAACAACACTTCGTACTTCCATGCCAATTACACTTTGCCAAATTGTATTTTGTTAAAATAACACCTTTTCTTAGGTACCACGCATTTTATTTTATTTTTGGTGGTACCATCATTTTCTAAAGATGTTTGTTATTTATAGTCGGCATATCAGGATACACTAGTGTTCTTTACATATATTGTACTAAGAGTTTTTCATTTTGAAGTAGGTTCTATCGGAAATTTATCGTTCCCTTGCAAAAGTTGGATGACATCTAACGCTCCTGAAGAGCCGGCCATGAAGCCAACCACGGGCCAATGAGATCTCGTCTAAATGACACATTGGGTGGGATGATCCAACACCTTGGCAAGTGTGTCACTTTGGTCACTGACAATATTGTATAAAGCTGGATATTGTTCTGGAAGAGGCATGGTTTCCAACCAGGAGTCCTCCCAAAAACGATTTTTCAATCCATCCTTAATTAGGAATGATCCATAGCGGAAGAAGTTTTTCCTCACAACCATTATACCTGCCCACAATTGCGAATCCAATGGTTTCCAATGAAGTTGGAAGATAGCTTTTGAATTGAGCGTACATATTTTCTTCAGTTTTTGTCACACCCCATCCTTAGTCAAATGCTTTAAAAGCCATTTGTTAAGCAAGGCGGTATTTTTAGCCTAAAAGTCCCGAATTCCGAGCCCCTCCAGTCTGTTGGACAGCATAGTACATTCCATTTAGCCAACCTATATTTTCTTTTTTCACTATCCCTTTGCTAAGAAAATCTTGATCGAAAATAATCCAAGTAATGGAGAACTCTTTTGAGTATTTGAGAAAAAAAAAAAGCAATGTTGTCGAGTCGTTTCTCTAACCGTTCCTTAACTCCCTTTTCACTCGGCATTTGAAAGTCTACGATTGTGTATCGCATCCCTAAATAAGGCATAGGAAATTGTAGGAAATTGTTCTTACTCACAGCCAAACAACTCGATATACTCATGTAAAAAAAAAAAAACTCGATATTACTGCACAACAAACTCTTATGCTTTCACCGAAACAAAATGACACATTTTTATGAAAACTTTTTTTTAACCCTAAAAGATGCTCAAAAGCTGAGAGTATTTTGTGCTTCACGTTCGTCCCCGCTAGCGTTTTTCTTTCTTCTTCGTTAGTCCAAGGCAGAGCGGCAGAGACGCATACGATTCACCCACTGTGAAAACGAACAACCATATATGTCTCTCTCGTACCCAGTTCTAAAGCGAGGGTTAAACACAGGTGTAGGTCCAACCGAACTGATCCTCACGCTTTTCCACAAACTAAAAGTAGCCCCAAAACAAAATTTGTTTGATAAAAAGAATGGAGCCAATCGAAAAACGCTCAATCCAATCCAGCCAGATTCCTCGACCTCCACTCCACGCACAGAGCCAAATACCCTTCTCGAAAACAAAAGCAGAGACGATGCAGCACCCTCCAGCTCCGCTCACAGACATGGGGGCCCGGTCCTGTCCGTCCCCACCTGTCAGTGTCACGTACACGGATGCGGAGGGAGACCATCGCGTGCGCGTAGCGGGGCGCGGGGAGCCGTATCTTCCGTAGCGGCTGACGCATACAAGGGGCGCGTCCCGATCGGACGGCTGGTAACGCGACCGCCGCGGCCTGCCGATATATACCTCGCAACCCCCTCCCCCCCAATGGCGTCCGCCGCATCCACCTCCGCCTCCGCCGCCGTCGCTGTCGCGTCCCGCATCCTCCTCCGACGCACCCCGCAACTGCTGCGCCGGCTCCCGCGCGCCTGCCCCGCGGCGCTTTCGTCGGCTCGCCCGTCCTCGTCGTTCGGCGCCGCCGCTCTCCGCCGGCCGCTCGGGCACCGCGCCAGGATGGGGCACACTTCCGCCGCCTCCGCCGCTTCCGTCCCCGCGCTCGGCCTCACCAAGGCCAACGCCGTCGAGCTGCCGCAGGTTAGTGTCTCTGTTCTTGTGTGCTAGCGGGTTTGGATCGAGACCCCTTACTTACCAGGGGGCAGGAGTAGTGCTTCCGACTGTCGTCAACTGATCGGGATTTCTGTAGTAGAAACACTTATCAAGTGCTAGATCGAGATCGAACTAGTGTTCTCACATGGGAAATCTCGCCCTCGGTTAGATTTGAGGATCTCACTGCTGTTACCGCAAGTGAGCTCAACTGTGTTCCTTCTTTGTCTCGTAGGTCACTTTCACCGGCAAGGACACCGAATTCTCGGAATGGAAGGGCGACATACTCGCGGTCGCGGTCACGGAGAAGGATCTCTCCAAGGGATCAGACTCCAAGTTCGAGAATGCCGCGCTGAAGAAGCTGGACGAGCAGCTCGGCGGTCTCCTGTCGGAGGCCTCAGCGGAGGAGGACTTCTCCGGGAAAGCCGGGCAGTCCGTGGTCCTCCGCCTCTCGGGGCAGGGTTTCAAGAGGCTGGGCCTCATCGGTCTCGGCCAGAGCGCCCCGTCCACCGCCTTGGCTTGCCGGGGCATCGGTGAATCCGTCGCGTCGGTCGCCAAGGCTGCTCAGGCTACCAGCGTTGCCATCGTTCTTGCCTCCCCCGCTGGGATCCAGGAAGAGTTCAAGCTGACTGCTGCCGCAGCAATCGCTTCTGGTACTGTGATGCGAGCACCTGCGTGTCTTCTTTTTTTCCTGATAGGATTGTTATGGAGTGCATGGACCTGATGCTGGACTGTCTATTGTCTATTTGAATTGCAGGAACCGTGCTCGGGTTGCATGAGGACAGCAGATTCAAGGCTGAGTCGAAGAAGGTGCATCTTAGCCAAGTAGATCTTATTGGATTCGGTTCTGGTCAGGAGTTGGACCAGAAACTTAAGTATGCCAATGATCTTTCCTCGGGTGTAATTCTCGGGAAAGAGCTTGTCAACGCACCTGCAAATGTCCTTACCCCTGGTCAGTAGCGCTCTTCAGCCAATCACTTGTTGTTCATAGGTTCTGTTATGACATCTATCTTATCATCATCGGTCCTGACTGGCTATCCTTTCAGTTGTGCTTGCGGAGGAGGCAGCAAAGATTGCTTCTACATACAGTGATGTGTTCACTGCCACGATATTAGATGAGGAGAAATGCCAGGAGCTAAAGATGGGCTCCTACTTGGGAGTTGCTGCAGCTTCTGCGAATCCGCCTCGCTTTATTCACTTGTGCTACAAACCTGTTGGTGGTAATGTCAAGAGAAAGCTGGCTATTGTTGGGAAGGGTCTAACTTTTGACAGGTTTGTACCTGGTCTCTGCAGATTTTGTGGAAAACTATGATCTTTGATAAGCTTCGTTGCGTTGGGAGAAGTATTTTGGTGAATACGTTAACAAAAAGATTATTCTTTGCAGTGGTGGCTACAACATCAAGACCGGACCAGGCTGCAGTATTGAACTGATGAAGTTTGACATGGGAGGCTCCGCAGCAGTATTTGGTGCAGCAAAAGCTTTGGGCCAAATCAAGCCTCCCGGCGTAGAGGTACTTCAGTTTTCAGTGACTTGCATGAGTAACCTTTTGCTTTAGCACATTTGCTAATGATTTTCATCTTTGCAGGTTCATTTTATTGTTGCTGCCTGTGAAAATATGATTAGTGGCACAGGAATGAGACCTGGTGACATCTTGACTGCTTCTAATGGGAAGACAATTGAGGTATGCATTTTGTAAGAATGATTCTAAAAACTGGAATCTGCATGATCCATGGAAATTGTATAGTGTGACGCTTATCCTGGTTTTTGATATCCACTTTGTCCACTGCTTTGCATTAGACAATGTATTCATTTGTAAATTATGTTCCTTCAGGTCAACAACACTGATGCGGAAGGAAGGCTTACGCTTGCTGATGCTTTGGTCTATGCTTGTAATCAAGGAGTTGACAAGGTAATGAATTATTTCTTTAGGTGCCATGTTCTGTTCTTACAAATTTGGGTACTTTGATGATTGATGTAGAAAACTTTAAGCTGTACATGAGTAGGATATTTTTGTTGTAGTTGCATTGCTGATAAAACTTGCGTCCTTATTCTAGCATCTTCATCTTGGTATAGTTCATGTAGGTCCTTAAAACTCAGTTGCCCAAGTTGCAGAGAATCCTGCTTGGTCTGCGGACTTACTGTTATTATTCTGATTTGCAGATTATCGATCTGGCAACACTAACTGGTGCCTGCGTTGTTGCACTTGGGCCTAGCATTGCCGGTAAGCTCAACCAAATACTATCTGTCGTCCTTTCCGCCAACTACAATTTTTAGTGCTTCAAGGTGGAATAGTGGATTATGCGGCAGTCTTGCATACTAATAAGAAATATCTCTTCAGGAGTCTTCACCTCAAGCGATGAACTAGCCAAGGAAGTCACTGCTGCATCTGAATTATCGGGGGAGAAGTTCTGGAGATTGCCCATGGAAGAGAGCTACTGGGAAGGGATGAAGTCTGGTGTGGCTGACATGGTCAACACCGGCGGACGGCAGGGCGGTTCTATCACTGCTGCCCTCTTCCTGAAACAGGTATAGCATCTCTTGGTCATTCTCAATTGCTTAAAACAGTCCCCAACTCACAAAGCATCTATATGGATGTGATGTTTCCAGAGTTCTGAATCTGATGGAGCTCATGCTTTGCCCTTTGCAGTTTGTCGACGAGAAAGTCCAGTGGATGCACATCGACATGGCGGGACCAGTGTGGAGCGACAAGAAGAAGGCGGGCACCGGATTCGGCGTCTCCACCTTGGTGGAGTGGGTTGTCAAGAACTCATCATCCTAAATGACCTTCTCCCTTGATTTCCAATGGTGGTGACACCATTGAAGAAGAACGATGAAAACTGAGTGGTGGTGATCTGTACCAGGGAAGGGTTTCTGTTTGCCTCTGGCATATGAAGGGGAACGATATAATAAGGAAAGGGTTATGAAGAAGGGAAATAAAACAGCACGTCTTTGAACACTCTTTTGTCCGACTAAATGGCGGTTGTGTCGTTTCCATATTCTGCCCATGATTTTTTATTTTTTGCGAGTGCGGCGTTTCTCTATTGCGCCCATTATTGGCTGACGTGTGTTTATCAGAACTTAGCCACTGCTGTCATTGCCATGCCGTGCGAGGATTCTTCTCCCTGATTTTTCTTTTGGTTCAGGAGGCGTGCTATAGGAGAAGTTGGTCTTCATGTTTTTTCTAAACGTGAGATAAAGGAAATTTTTGCTTCCATGGTTTTTTTTGGATTTTTTTTCCATTGTGAGCAGCTGGAACAACAATTTCCAATCTACATCTCTTCTAAGACAGAACCCACTAAGAGATCATTTAATTTGTCTATCTTGACATGCAACATATCCACATCACCCACTATTTCAGCCAATCAAATCATCCCACTAACATTTATTAATGATACTTTTTGCATGAAGCCTATCCACCTCATCTACTTTTCATCCATACAATTATGCACGTCACGTTTTAATCATCAAATACAAAAAATCATGTCAATTAGCCTTTCGTCAGTTCTGATCAATTGAATCTTACATATTTATATAACCAACTTCATAATCCATGTGTTTTATATAATTTTATTTACGCAATATTTTTTCTAAACAGATTCACGCCGCAATGTACGGGATATCTTTCTAGTTTGTGTAAACGATAGAAGACAATGACACACAAATATATTGTTTTGTGTATAGGTTTTGACTCTACGTGCATGTGTTCACTCATTCTGATTTATTCTTGAATTATCTGTTTCTTGTCTTTCCTAGGTATACTCTCCTTCTACGACATTTTCATAGTAGTTTTACTTATAATTTTGTGTTCGAAATTTCTTTTAAGTTCGTTAACTCTTAGTCAATGTTTGGTATTGTGGCGGGGTACGATCAACGAAAAAAATAGCACGCTATTTCCCGGTTAATAGCACGATATAGCGTATTTGGAGAGGCTACGCTATATTTAGCCTAAAGTTGACGCTATGACGCTATTTGCGTTTTATACGCGCCAAACCACACTAAATGTGGTAATGTTATAGCTACACTAACAAAAATCCTAGAAATTATGTTAGGTAATGATGATGGTGAGCAATCTGTTGGTTCTTCTAGTTATTCTGAAGACGATGTTAATGATTCTGATTAAAGTTTAAAACTGTTTATCTTTTAGTTGATTAATTTTCATGGTTTAAGCCTCATATTTGTATTTGTGCCATTGATTTGGCCTTGGCATTTGAATATGGTTACCTGGTTAAGCATGTATTGCTTCTGGACAAATTTTTAGTGCTGAAATCCTTAATATTTGGGTTATTTCTTGCATTTTTTCATCACGCTATTTTACATGTAACTTCGCTATATCACGCTATATCTTGTATAGCTTTTGAAGGAGGGCCACGCTATTTTTGATAGCACGCTATTTTTTCCTTGGGTACGATTCTTGTTTGCATAATTAGCATTTACTTATTTAATTATGGAGAGGGATACCTGGCAGCGTTGCACAGAACATGCTGCCGCATATATGTTGATGTAGGCGGTGATATCACTAGATTCTCCCTTTATGTTTAAATTAAAAGATTATCTCTCGAACTTAATGTGATTGTAAATTCATTTTCCCAGTTGGATTAGTCCTGACGAGATTTTCTAAACTAGATCCCATGTTGTCATGTTTAAATTTTTTTTTTCGCCGGTAGTTACAAGATTATTATCATTAACTTACTGGTACCAGATTGTATGTAGGTTATTCTATATCAAATAAGGCTGGTACTACTTTGTGTGGATTGATACCATCTCTTAGGTTCTTGCAAATGTTGGAACTATTACTCTCTTGTTATGCATATCATTGCAAATGTCTAGAAACATATAAAAATTTATCTAATAACTATGAACAATTGTCATGGTAACTGTTCGTTGTTAATCGAGTAACCATGTACAAAAAAATCTTATACATAGTTGTGTTGGAACAAAATCTCCACACCTGATATACCTAATAACCATGTACAATTATTGTGGTAACTGTTTGTTGCTAATCTGATAGCTATAGTGCAATTATTTGGTAACCGGTGTTGAATTGTTTTCTCATCGGAACATAATAAAAGGATCTAGTTTTGAAGCCCTCGTCGAGAAAAACTTAGCGGTATTAACGGATCGCTAATCAAAATAACGGTTTAGAAGATAAATTATTTTAAATTTTGAATTTGGCAATTAACGCGATGATGTCACTCATGAGGTGACAGACTCCTATATGCATGCATGTGCTCTCTCTTATTGGAAAAAAGTAAATGTAAACTTGTCGCCACATGCAAAGCCATCAATGCGACACTTTTGCTTAGCTTTTGCCTTTAATTATTACACAGTTACTGCTTGCCTAGTCAACTTTTTTTTTCTATTTGTGTAGTTAATTCTCCCTAAGCAACAAAACACTAAAAGGAAAGAAAATAAGCCAATGGAAGTATATGAATGTGGGGAACCCTGGGTCTTCTCATTCTGGGGAGTAGTTAGGGTTTGGCTTTGTGGTGCAGCTGTGTAAGATGCTGGAATAGTGGTGCCGTCATCAATAAGGTCTCCTCAGCCCCAACCCTATCTCAGTGTGTCTGTCGGCGTCGAGGCGGCTATAGGAGTTTTGTCTCCGTTAGGCCTATGCTCCATCGTGATGGATAGTCGTCCGGATCGTCGGCTTGTTGGTCATTTCGTTGGGGCGATGTCTTTTATTCTTGTTGTCCCCCTCCTTTTGGATTAGCGTCTAAACCGCTAGTTTCGAGTGGCAATGTTAGCCCGACGGCCGTTGGCTCTGATCGGGGCGTTCTCCTCACCTATTTGGTTTCCTGCTGGCATCAATGTGGGGATCTCCTCTAAAGGTCAGTGCAGGTGACTCAGTGGTTGCTCTTTTCTACTTTGTCACCCCCTCCGACAATAGGATAATGTTGATGCGAGAGAGGATGGATCAAATCTAAAAGGAAATCCCCAAGAGTTTCATTGTAATTCCAAGTTTTACAAATGTCCTTTCTATAAGTTGAGGACAACTGTTTTGCATATTAATGTTTGATGTGTTTGTTTTGTCTTAATATAATCCGGATATTAGACCTAAAAAAGGTGTAATAAATACTACAGAGTAGTTGGGAAAGAAAATTTGCCGGTGGGCATGGCACATGTCTAAAATA
>QRDG01000040.1:675615-723588 GCA_012064385.1 Puccinellia tenuiflora
ACTCTTGGGGATTTCCTTTAGATTTGATCCATCCTCTCTCGCATCAACATTATCCTATTGTGGAGGGGTGACAAAGTAGAAAAGAGCAACCACTGAGTCACCTGCACTGACCTTTAGAGGAGATCCCCACATTGATGCCAGCAGAAACCAAATAGGTGAGGAGAACGCCCCGATCAGAGCCAACGGCCGTCGGGCTAACATTGCCACTCGAAACCAGCGGTTTAGACGCTAATCCAAAAGGAGGGGACAACAAGATAAAAGACATCGCCCCAACGAAATGACCAACAAGCCGACGATCCGGATGACTATCCATCACGATGGAGCATAGGCCTAACGAGACAAAACTCCTATAGCCGCCTCGACGCCGACAGACACGCTGAGATAGGGTTGGGGCTGAGGAGACCTTATTGATGACGGCACCACTATTCCAGCATCTTACACAGCTGCACCACAAAGCCAAACCCTAACTACTCCCAGAATGAGAAGACCCAGGGTTCCCCACATCATATACTTCCATTGGCTTATTTCTTTCCTTTTAGTGTTTTGTTGCTTAGGGAGAATTAACTACACAAATAGAAAAAAAAAAGTTGACTAGGCAAGCAGTAACTGTGTATAATTAAGGCAAAAGCTAAGCAAAAGTGTCGCATTGATGGCTTTGCATGTGGCGACAAGTTTACATTTACTTTTTTTCCAATAAGAGAGAGCACATGCATGCATATAGGAGTCTGTCACCTCATGAGTGAACATCATCGCGTTAATTGCCAAATTCAAAATTTAAAATAATTTATCTTCTAAACCGTTATTTTGATTAGCGATCCGTTAATACCGCTAAGTTTTTCTCGACGAGGGCTTCAAAACTAATCCTTTTATATGTTCCGATGAGAAAACAATTCAACACCGGTTACCAAATAATTGCACTAGCTATCAGATTAGCAACAAACAGTTACCACAATAATTGTACATGGTTATTAGGTATATCAGGTGTGGAGATTTTGTTCCAACACAACTATGTATAAGATTTTTTTGTACATGGTTACTCGATTAACAACGAACAGTTACCATGACAATTGTTCATAGTTATTAGATAAATTTTTATATGTTTCTAGACATTTGCAATGATATGCATAACAAGAGAGTAATAGTTCCAACATTTGCAAGAACCTAAGAGATGGTATCAATCCACACAAAGTAGTACCAGCCTTATTTGATATAGAATAACCTACATACAATCTGGTACCAGTAAGTTAATGATAATAATCTTGTAACTACCGGCGAAAAAAAAAATTTAAACATGACAACATGGGATCTAGTTTAGAAAATCTCGTCAGGACTAATCCAACTGGGAAAATGAATTTACAATCACATTAAGTTCGAGAGATAATCTTTTAATTTAAACATAAAGGGAGAATCTAGTGATATCACCGCCTACATCAACATATATGCGGCAGCATGTTCTGTGCAACGCTGCCAGGTATCCCTCTCCATAATTAAATAAATAAATGCTAATTATGCAAACAAGAATCGTACCCCGCCACAATACCAAACATTGACTAAGAGTTAACGAACTTAAAAGAAATTTCGAACACAAAATTATAAGTAAAACTACTATGAAAATGTCGTAGAAGGAGAGTATACCTAGGAAAGACAAGAAACAGATAATTCAAGAATAAATCAGAATGAGTGAACACATGCACGTAGAGTCAAAACCTATACACAAAACAATATATTTGTGTGTCATTGTCTTCTATCGTTTACACAAACTAGAAAGATATCCCGTACGTTGCGGCGTGAATCTGTTTAGAAAAAATATTGCGTAAATAAAATTATATAAACACATGGATTATGAAGTTGGTTATATAAATATGTAAGATTCAATTGATCAGAACTGACGAAAGGCTAATTGACATGATTTTTTTATTTGATGATTAAAACGTGACGTGCATAATTGTATGGATGAAAGTAGATGAGGTGGATAGGCTTCATGCAAAAAGTATCATTAATAAATGTTAGTGGGATGATTTGATTGGCTGAAAAGTGGGTTCTGTCTTAGAAGAGAGGTAGATTGGAAATTGTTGTTCCAGCTGCTCACAATGGAAAAAAAATCCAAAAAAAACCATGGAAGCAAAAATTTCCTTTATCTCACGTTTAGAAAAAACATGAAGACCAACTTCTCCTATAGCACGCCTCCTGAACCAAAAGAAAAATCAGGGAGAAGAATCCTCGCACGGCATGGCAATGACAGCAGTGGCTAAGTTCTGATAACACACGTCAGCCAATAATGGGCGCAATAGAGAAACGCCGCACTCGCAAAAATAAAAAATCATGGGCAGAATATGGAAACGACACAACCGCCATTTAGTCGGACAAAAGAGTGTTCAAAGACGTGCTGTTTTATTTCCCTTCTTCATAACCCTTTCCCTTATTATATCGTTCCCCTTCATATGCCAGAGGCAAACAGAAACCCTTCCCTGGTACAGATCACCACCACTCAGTTTTCATCGTTCTTCTTCAATGGTGTCACCACCATTGGAAATCAAGGGAGAAGGTCATTTAGGATGATGAGTTCTTGACAACCCACTCCACCAAGGTGGAGACGCCGAATCCGGTGCCCGCCTTCTTCTTGTCGCTCCACACTGGTCCCGCCATGTCGATGTGCATCCACTGGACTTTCTCGTCGACAAACTGCAAAGGGCAAAGCATGAGCTCCATCAGATTCAGAACTCTGGAAACATCACATCCATATAGATGCTTTGTGAGTTGGACTGTTTTAAGCAATTGAGAATGACCAAGAGATGCTATACCTGTTTCAGGAAGAGGGCAGCAGTGATAGAACCGCCCTGCCGTCCGCCGGTGTTGACCATGTCAGCCACACCAGACTTCATCCCTTCCCAGTAGCTCTCTTCCATGGGCAATCTCCAGAACTTCTCCCCCGATAATTCAGATGCAGCAGTGACTTCCTTGGCTAGTTCATCGCTTGAGGTGAAGACTCCTGAAGAGATATTTCTTATTAGTATGCAAGACTGCAGCATAATCCACTATTCCACCTTGAAGCACTAAAAATTGAAGTTGGCGGAAAGGACGACAGATAGTATTTGGTTGAGCTTACCGGCAATGCTAGGCCCAAGTGCAACAACGCAGGCACCAGTTAGTGTTGCCAGATCGATAATCTGCAAATCAGAATAATAACAGTAAGTCCGCAGACCAAGCAGGATTCTCTGCAACTTGGGCAACTGAGTTTTTAATGACCTACATGAACTATACCAAGATGAAGATGCTAGAATAAGGACGCAAGTTTTATCAGCAATGCAACTACAACAAAAATATCCTACTCATGTACAGCTTAAAGTTTTCTACATCAATCATCAAAGTACCCAAATTTGTAAGAACAGAACATGGCACCTAAAGAAATAATTCATTACCTTGTCAACTCCTTGATTACAAGCATAGACCAAAGCATCAGCAAGCGTAAGCCTTCCTTCTGCATCAGTGTTGTTGACCTGAAGGAACATAATTTACAAATGAATACATTGTCTAATGCAAAGCAGTGGACAAAGTGGATATCAAAAAGCAGGATAAGCGTCACACTATACAATTTCCATGGATCATGCAGATTCCAGTTTTTAGAATCATTGTTACAAAATGCATACCTCAATTGTCTTCCCATTAGAAGCAGTCAAGATGTCACCAGGTCTCATTCCTGTGCCACTAATCATATTTTCACAGGCAGCAACAATAAAATGAACCTGCAAAGATGAAAATCATTAGCAAATGTGCTAAAGCAAAAGGTTACTCATGCAAGTCACTGAAAACTGAAGTACCTCTACGCCGGGAGGCTTGATTTGGCCCAAAGCTTTTGCTGCACCAAATACTGCTGCGGAGCCTCCCATGTCAAACTTCATCAGTTCAATACTGCAGCCTGGTCCGGTCTTGATGTTGTAGCCACCACTGCAAAGAATAATTTTTTTGTTAACGTATTCACCAAATACTTCTCCCAACGCAACGAAGCTTATCAAAGATGACATAGTTTTCCACAAAATCTGCAGAGACCAGGTACAAACCTGTCAAAAGTTAGACCCTTCCCAACAATTGCCAGCTTTCTCTTGACATTACCACCACGGGTTTGTAGCACAAGTGAATAAAGCGAGGCGGATTCGCAGAAGCTGCAGCAACTCCCAAGTAGGAGCCCATCTTTAGCTCCTGGCATTTCTCCTCATCTAATATCGTGGCAGTGAACACATCACTGTATGTAGAAGCAATCTTTGCTGCCTCCTCCGCAAGCACAACTGAAAGGATAGCCAGTCAGGACCGATGATGATAAGATAGATAGCATAACAGAACCTATGAACAACATGTGATTGGCTGGAGAGCTACTGACCAGGGGTAAGGACATTTGCAGGTGCGTTGACAAGCTCTTTCCCGAGAATCACGCCCGAGGAAAGATCATTGGCATACTTGAGTTTCTGGTCCAACTCCTGACCAGAACCAAATCCAATAAGATCTACTTGGCTAAGATGCACCTTCTTCGACTCAGCCTTGAATCTGCTGTCCTCGTGCAACCCGAGCACGGTTCCTGTAATTCAAATAGACAAGAGACAGTCCAGCATCAGGTCCATGCACTCCATAACAATCCTATCCGGAAAAAAAAAATAAGACACGCATCAGGAGCATCGCAGTACCAGAAGCGATCGCTGCAGCAGCAGTCAGCTTGAACTCTTCCTGGATCCCAGCGGGGGAGGCAAGAACGATGGCAACGCTGGTAGCCTGAGCAGACTTGGCGACCGACGCGACAGACTCACCGATGCCCCGGCAAGCCAAAGCGGTGGACGGGGCGCTCTGGCCGAGACCGATCAGGCCCACCCTCTTGAAACCCTGCCCCGAGAGGCGGAGGACCACGGACTGCCCTGCTTTCCCGGAGAAGTCCTCCTCCGCTGAGGCCTCCGACAGGAGACCGCCGAGCTGCTCGTCCAGCTTCTTCAGCGCCGCATTCTCGAACTTGGAGTCTGAGCCCTTGGAGAGATCCTTCTCCGTGACCGCGACCGCGAGTATGTCGCCCTTCCATTCCGAGAATTCGGTGTCCTTGCCGGTAAAAGTGACCTACAGGACATAAAAGGAACACAGTTGAGCTCACTTGCGGTAACAGCAGTGAGATCCTCAAATCTAACCGAGACCACTAGTTCGATCTCGATCTAGCACTTGATAAGTGTTTCTACTACAGAAATCCCGATCAGTTGACGACAGTCGGAAGCACTACTCCTGCCCCCTGGTAAGTAAGGGGTCTCGATCCAAACCCGCTAGCACACAAGAACAGAGACACTAACCTGCGGCAGCTCGACGGCGTTGGCCTTGGTGAGGCCGAGCGCGGGGGCGGAGGCGGCGGAAGTGTGCCCCATCCTGGCGCGGTGGCCGAGCGGCCGGCGGAGAGCGGCGGCGCCGAACGACGACGACGAGGACGGGCGAGCCGACGAAAGCGCCGCGGGGCAGGCGCGCGGGAGGCGGCGCAGGAGGTGCGGCGAGCGTCGGAGGAGGATGCGGGACGCGACGGCAACGGCGGCGGAGGCGGAGGTGGATGCGGCGGACGCCATTGGGGGGGAGGGGGTTGCGAGGTATATATCGGCAGGCCGCGGCGGTCGCGTTACCAGCCGTCCGATCGGGACGCGCCCCTTGTATGCGTCAGCCGCTCCGGAAGATACGGCTCCCGCGCCCCGCTACGCGCACGCGATGGTCTCCCTGCGCATCCGTGTACGTGACACTGACAGGTGGGGACGGACAGGACCGGGCCCCCATGTCTGTGAGCGGAGCTGGAGCGTGCTGCATCGTCTCTGCTTTTGTTTTCGAGAAGGGTATTTGGCTCTGTGCGTGGAGTGGAGGTCGAGGAATCTATCTGGCTGGATTGGATTGAGCGTTTTTCGATTGGCTCCATTCTTTTTATCAAACAATTTTTGTTTTGGGGCTACTTTTAGTTTGTGGAAAAGCGTGAGGATCAGTTCGGTTGGACCTACACTTGTGTTTAACCCTCGCTTTAGAACTGGGTACGAGAGAGACATATATGGTTGTTCGTTTTCACAGTGGGTGAATCGTATGCGTCTCTGCCGCTCTGCCTTGGACTAACGAAGAAGAAAGAGAAACGCTATGGGGACGAAGGTGAAGCACAAAATGCTCTCAGCTTTTGAGCATCTTTTAGGGTTAAAAAAAAAGTTTCCATAAAAATGTGTTATTTTGTTTCGGTGAAAGCATAAGAGTTTGTTGTGCAGTATATCGAGTTTTTATTTTTATTTTTTTGACATGAGTATATCGAGTTGTTTGGCTGATGTAGCCCAACCCACGTCCATCACCATGACAAGTCATCCGACACATGCCAAGTCACCATGGGCATCAAAGGTGAACTCCTTCCTATTCGAGATCTCATTTCCTACCCTTTGGAATGGTATGCTACTTGAGCATCCGCCCATTTGCATTGCTAGGTTTGACACGATGGATACGAAGCCGATGGGAGGTGCCGAGTAAGCCCAAGAGTTGATTTCATCCAAGGCGTACGCGTGGATGAGAAGAAGGAAGCGGCATGGACGAGCAGAGGAAGGAGGCGGAGACAGGCCAGCCGGCCTCCCAGCCGGCCCAGGCCGGCCCCCAGGCCGGCCACCCATCAGACGCAGCCGGCCTCCAGGCCGGCCCCCAGGCCGGACCACCAACAGACGCCGCCGGCCTCTAGGCCGGCCCAGGCCGGCCCCCAGGCCGGACCACCCCCAGACGCCGCCGGCCTCCAGGCCGGCCCAGGCCGGCTCCCAGGCCGGACCACCCCCAGACGCCGCCGGCCTCCACGCCGGCCCAGGCCGGCCCCCAGGCCGGACCCCCACCATTCCATACTAAACTATAAATAGCTCTTCCCCTTTTCCATTTTGGGTAGAGAAGAATGAACTAGAGTTGAGCGTTGCTCCTTCCCGTGATGGGTTCCTCCGAGGAGGATGATGAATCTCTTGGTGTAGCTACTCTTTCACTTAGGTGTCTCTAGTAGTGCAAACCAATCTTTCACTGCGGTGATTCTATTGGATCGGTGGACCGGCCGGTAAGAGAAATCGGTTTCATTAAGCGTGTTGTTGACTTGGGTTTTGGGATCCGGAGGCTGCTCCGCTGGGGGTTTGTTGCCGGGTGATTCTCCCTTGTAGGCTTTGCGAGTTTTCCCCAGGATTTGCCCTTTTTCCCCTCGTGTTCTTCGTTTCCACCTCCGTGTTCTTAGTGTTCATCCTCTTCCCCACCTCAAATCCGTGAAGATCGGGCAACACCCTACATCATATGGTATCAGAGCAAGGGTTGCCACGGATTTGCCTTTGTTTCCACCCCCATATCCACAAAAAATTTCTTTGATTTTGCTAATTTCGAAAATTTCCACCAAAAATAGCCTCAAATTGCTTTTGGTTCGATCTGAGATTCTAGTGAGTTTTGATAGGTTTGATCCGTGGATCCATTGCTATACTTGTTGATCTACCTTCCTTTGCGTTCCCATGGCCAAATTCCGTTGATTTCCCCTCCGATTTGGTGTTTTTCGGGCCGTTTTCCGCCCAAAATCGCGCATTTTCGCGTCCCGGAAAGGTAGTGTCGGCCGGCCTCCAGCCCGGCCTAGGCTGGCCTCTAGGCCGGACCCCCGGCAGAAGCCGCCGGCCTCCAGCCCGGCCTAGGCCGGCCCCCAGGCCGGTTCCCCTGCTGAAATTTTGTTTTGGCCATAACTTTTCACTCCGGACTCCGTTTTTGGTGATTTTCGTCTCTAATCGAAGCTACGGATAAGCTCTACATCACCACGGCGGTTGATCCATCATCTATTGCCACCATATTTCGTGAGCAAGGAAGGGACATTTGAAAGTGCATGGTTGATCTCATGCATGGTTTTGGTAATTAATGACAATCTCTATGGACTAATATTTGCTTTGAGCTCTATGTGTAGGTTGTCCTTTATCTTGTGTCAAGATCATTTGTTGATCAAGGCCAAGCTTGTCTCCATGTGTTGGAGTCAAGGTGCTTTGCTTGATCTCCATTTGTTGGAGTCAAGCTCAAGGGAAGAAAAGTGGAGTGCTCTCCCCATCTTGGTGTATGGGGGAGCGTCATGTGATTCTTCACCAAGCGAAGCGCAATCAAGAAGATGGTTCGCCTTGAGGAGATGAAGATCGTCTCCATCGATCTCAAGTGGATTAATGCGCAAGGCAAAGGTATGATCTTGGTAGGGCTTTTATTTTACCGGTCTCATGTTGTTTAGTGAGAGACCGGATTATAGGATAGATAGCCGTACTATCAAGAGGGGCTCTCGACCGAGTATCGTGATCGTATCATTTGTGGAGAGCTCAAACCTTTGCATCCATGCAATCATCTTTATTGGTTCTTATTTGGCTTTTATCCATGTGAGAATATAGAGCTTGTGTTCATCTCCATACCAAGCTCTAGTTCATCAAAAACGGATCTCATGAATATCTTCTTGCGTTTTTGATTTCAGAGGTTTTACCGGTTTGTCTCTTCTACGAGAGGTCAAACTCTCTCCTTATATTTTCCTCCTCACATGATAGACTATGATGTGTATATGCATGATCTTGTAGGGCTTGTGATTATCTTCGAAACAAGCCCAAGATCATAGAAAACGGAGTCTTTATGAAAAGCTTGTGCATTTTCGGTTTTGGAGATTTTGCCGGTTCATCTATGCGGAAGGTTTCACTCTTCCATTTTTTAGCAAAATCTCCATTGCTTGGTTTCAATATTTTTACTTTTTGTAGGGTAGCTCTTGTCGTCCTCTTTCCAACAAAATTGGATTCACTCGATTCGGAGTTGCCACGCAAAAGTTATTCAGTTTCAGGGGTTGCCTGTTTTTCTCTGCTGGCCGGAAGTACCGGTCCCCGGACCGGTACTACCGCTGGGCACTTCCGGTGCCCAGTTCCGGCCCTTCTGCCGCTTATTTTTCTGGGTACTGGACTCCTGGGTTCCCCGAATTTTGCACCGGAAGTAGCACCGGTAGCACCGGGCCACCGGAAGTACCGGTGGCCACAGCGGTACTTCCGCTCCTACTTCCGGTGGAAAGTTCCGGAGGAACTTCCGCTTATTTTTTTCAGGCACTGGACTTCTCGGGGTCTCCCAACTTTTGGACCGGAAGTGGGCCCGGAACTACCGGCCCACCGGAAGTACCGGCCCCCGCCGCGGTACTTCCGGTCCTGCGGGTTTTCTTCTCTGAAGTGAGCCGTTGGGGCAGTTTTGCTTGGAGCGGTAGTACCGCCCCTTGGGCCGGTACTACCGGCCCTGCGGGATTTTGTGCCCAACGGCCAGATTCCCAGGGCTCCTATTTAAATGGGTTTTCTTCCCCAACGGTTTAATGGCTTCTTGGTGAACCTTTTGCTCTCTCTCTCCTCCATTGTTGCACATCTTTGAGAGCTTGATTCCTCCACTTCCCTCCTATGATTCTTGCCCATCTTTAGGGAAACAAGAGAGGAGATCTAGATCTACCATTCCACCAATCCATTCCTTCTCTAAGTGAGAGGAACCTAGTAGATCTAGACTTTGGAGTTCTTAGTGTTTCTCTTTGTTCTTCCTCTTAAATCCCTCCATAGCATTAGTTGCTTTGGTTGGATTTTGGGGTGAAGGACTTGACCACTTAGTGTGTTCTTGCCTTTTGCATTTGGTGCATAGGTTTGAGTTCCCCACGGTGATACGTGGGATTGAAGGTTGAGAAGCTTGTTACTCTTGGGTGCATTGTGTTCCCAAGAGCTTGTTGCCTCTTGGGTGCATTGTGTACCCTAGACGGTTGGAGGTGCCGCGAAGTCTTCGCTTGTGGAGCTTCGGCACGAGTTTGGGAGCCCCCAATTGAGTTGTGGGTGTGTGCCCCAAGAAGAGTTGTAAAGGGCTCCGGAATCCGCCTTGAAGGATTCCGATAGTGGAAGGTGAACCAATCCCTTGGGTGAGGTTCATCGGAGAATAGGGTGAGGCCTTTGTGGCATCTTGAGTAGGCCTCTTGTGGCGAGCTCACACCCCTCCAACGAGACGTACTCCCTTAACAAGGAGGAACTCGGGAATACATCCTCGTCTCCGCGTGCCTCGGTTATTTCTATACCCGAGCTTTACTTATGCAATTTACATTGTGATAGCCTTCGTGCTTGAAGTTCATATCTTGCTATCACCTTGTTGTTTGTATTGCTTAGCATAAGTTGTTGGTGCACATAGGTGAGCCTAGTAATTAGGTTGTTGGCTTGTTAATTTAAACACCTAGTTTTATTCCGCAATTATCAAGCCTCTAAATAGAAAAAGTTTTAATCGCCTATTCACCCCCCCTCTAGGCGACATCCGGGCATAGCTTGTTCTTTCAATTGGTATCAGAGCCTCGTCTCTCTTGTTTGGCTTTACCGCCTAGAGAGTAAAGATGTCGTCTAGGGATTTAGTGCACAATTCCATGTTTATATTCAATGGCACAAATTTTAATGTTTGGAAAACTCATATGCTTAATCACTTACGGGTCTTGGACCCCAATATTGAGCGTATCTTAGATATAGGTTTTTCTCCTCCAAAGGACTACGCAAGTACGACTTTAGAGGATGAGAAAAACTTATATCTAGATGCTCTAGCATCTAACGAGTTTTGCAAATTTGTGAGTGGTGTAGTTTTCGAGTCAATCATGCCTCTCCGGGATGTTCATGAGCTTTGGACCAAGCTACAAGATAAATATGGTTTGTCCAACTCTATTGAGGATGATTGCTCTCCCTCCACCTCCGGCCGTGACGAGCTCTCGTCTTCGACTACTTCACCAAAATGTGGTAAGCCACAATCCAATGTAATGGTGAGTAGTGATAGGCTTTGCAATTTGGATAGTGAGCTCATTGTTGATGATCATTTATCTCTATCTTGTTGCAATGCCTCATCTTTGGACTTAAACTCTTCTAGCACCCCAAATGTCATACATGCTAGTGTTGATAGTCCTTGTATATCATCCAAAAATTGCTTAGATAAATCTAATGATGATATGCTTGCTTTATCTTGTTGCCATGATAAAAATGCTTGTGTCTCCTCTAACTCTTGCATGAACAATAATGTAGAGGAAATCCAATTTGCTATGCAACAAGATGTGAACTTGAGTGGTTCAAAAATTAATTGCTCTTCTTCATCCATCACTTATTGCCTTATGGCTAAATCTTCTTCTAGCAATGATAATAATAATGATGATAATGATGATGAAGAAGATGATATTGAAAAAATTAATGCTAGGCTTCAAAATAAAGGTCTAATGATTCTCAATGCCATTCCTAGTAATAATAGTGCTCAAGCTAAACTCTTTGAAATCATGAGCACTCTTATTGAGCGTGGGAAACTATTGAGGCTTTGCAAGCTAGCCTTGAAGAAAAGGGTAAGATTGAAAGAGATGATTCTATGGAGAAAGCATCATTAGAAGATGCTCTTGTGGAAGAGCAAGAGACTCGTGCTTCTCTAGAGGAGAAACTAAATTCTATCGAGGAGTCTTATAATGATATAATTGCTAAAATCATTAAAGAACGTGACCATGCTCATGCTAAATATAAAGTCACGAAAAATGAAAATGCTAGATTAAATGATGAGCTTGCCAAGTTATCTTCTTCTATTCCTAAAATTAATGATGCTTGTGCTACTAACTCAACTTCTTGTGAAGCATCTATTATGAAGGAGAATGTTGAGCTAAGGGCTCAACTTGAGTTGCTAACTAGCAAGTATGAGAAGTTGGAAGCAAGTCATGAAAAGCTATCTAGCTCTAATGATGATCTTCTAGCATCCTATGGGAAGTTGGAAGAAAATCATGAAAAGCTATCTAGCTCTAATGATGAACTTCTTGCTTCCTATGTTTGTCTTAAGTTAGCTCATGAGGCCATCACTACAAAGGTAACATCTAGTGAACCTCATGTGGATAATAGCACAACTTCAACTAAAAATGCTATATTGCCATGTGCTAGTCCTAGTAGTTCATCCACTAAAAATGTTGGCACATCATGTGATGAATTACTTGCTTTGCCTTGTTGCTCTAACAATGATGCATCTACCTCCTCTAGTTGTTGTGTTATCACTAACCATGTAGAGAAAAGAGGAGAGCTCAAGGCCCAAGCCACTTCTATGAAGAAAGGCTTGGAAAAGCGTCATGAAGGGAAGCGTGCACTTGACAACATGTTGAGTGTGCAACAATCCCCCAATGACAAGAGTGGACTTGGATTCAACTCCAACAACAAGAACAAGTCCAAGGTTGAGAAGAAGAATAAGGGCCAAGTTCAAGTCAAGAATCCGGCCAAGATCACTTGCTTCAAGTGCAAGGTTGAAGGGCACCACGTTCGGGATTGCCCTATGAAGAAGAAGACGCTTAGTGAGAAGCAACTAGAGAAGAGGCCTCTTGTTCAATCTCGTGCCCTATGAAGAAGAAGACGCTTAGTGAGAAGCAACTAGGGAAGAGGCCTCTTGTTCATCAAAAACGGATCTCATGAATATCTTCTTGCGTTTTTGATTTCAGAGGTTTTACCGGTTTGTCTCTTCTACGAGAGGTCAAACTCTCTCCTTATATTTTCCTCCTCACATGATAGACTATGATGTGTATATGCATGATCTTGTAGGGCTTGTGATTATCTTCGAAACAAGCCCAAGATCATAGAAAACGGAGTCTTGATGAAAAGCTTGTGCATTTTCGGTTTTGGAGATTTTGCCGGTTCATCTATGCGGAAGGTTTCACTCTTCCATTTTTTAGCAAAATCTCCATTGCTTGGTTTCAATATTTTTGCTTTTTGTAGGGTAGCTCTTGTCGTCCTCTTTCCAACAAAATTGGATTCACTCGATTCGGAGTTGCCACGCAAAAGTTATTCAGTTTCAGGGGTTGCCTGTTTTTCTCTGCTGGCCGGAAGTACCGGTCCCCGGACCGGTACTACCGCTGGGCACTTCCGGTGCCCAGTTCCGGCCCTTCTGCCGCTTATTTTTCTGGGTACTGGACTCCCTGGGTTCCCCCGAATTTTGCACCGGAAGTAGCACCGGTAGTACCGGGCCACCGGAAGTACCGGTGGCCACAGCGGTACTTCCGCTCCTACTTCCGGTGGAAAGTTCCGGAGGAACTTCCGCTTATTTTTTTCAGGCACTGGACTTCTCGGGGTCTCCCAACTTTTGGACCGGAAGTGGGCCCGGAACTACCGGCCCACCGGAAGTACCGGCCCCCGCCGCGGTACTTCCGGTCCTGCGGGTTTTCTTCTTTGAAGTGAGCCGTTGGGGCAGTTTTGCTTGGAGCGGTAGTACCGCCCCTTGGGCCGGTACTACCGGCCCTGCGGGATTTTGTGCCCAACGGCCAGATTCCCAGGGCTCCTATTTAAATGGGTTTTCTTCCCCAACGGTTTAATGGCTTCTTGGTGAACCTTTTGCTCTCTCTCTCCTCCATTGTTGCACATCTTTGAGAGCTTGATTCCTCCACTTCCCTCCTATGATTCTTACCCATCTTTAGGGAAACAAGAGAGGAGATCTAGATCTACCATTCCACCAATCCATTCCTTCTCTAAGTGAGAGGAACCTAGTAGATCTAGACTTTGGAGTTCTTAGTGTTTCTCTTTGTTCTTCCTCTTAAATCCCTCCATAGCATTAGTTGCTTTGGTTGGATTTTGGGGTGAAGGACTTGACCACTTAGTGTGTTCTTGCCTTTTGCATTTGGTGCATAGGTTTGAGTTCCCCACGGTGATACGTGGGATTGAAGGTTGAGAAGCTTGTTACTCTTGGGTGCATTGTGTTCCCAAGAGCTTGTTGCCTCTTGGGTGCATTGTGTACCCTAGACGGTTGGAGGTGCCGCGAAGTCTTCGCTTGTGGAGCTTCGGCACGAGTTTGGGAGCCCCCAATTGAGTTGTGGGTGTGTGCCCCAAGAAGAGTTGTAAAGGGCTCCGGAATCCGCCTTGAAGGATTCCGATAGTGGAAGGTGAACCAATCCCTTGGGTGAGGTTCATCGGAGAATAGGGTGAGGCCTTTGTGGCATCTTGAGTAGGCCTCTTGTGGCGAGCTCACACCCCTCCAACGAGACGTACTCCCTTAACAAGGAGGAACTCGGGAATACATCCTCGTCTTCGCGTGCCTCGGTTATTTCTATACCCGAGCTTTACTTATGCAATTTACATTGTGATAGCCTTCGTGCTTGAAGTTCATATCTTGCTATCACCTTGTTGTTTCTATTGCTTAGC
Source organism: Puccinellia tenuiflora (assembly GCA_012064385.1). Taxonomy (NCBI): domain Eukaryota; kingdom Viridiplantae; phylum Streptophyta; class Magnoliopsida; order Poales; family Poaceae; genus Puccinellia; species Puccinellia tenuiflora. Next base: position 689,787 of record QRDG01000040.1, read on the forward strand.
ATAAGTTGTTGGTGCACATAGGTGAGCCTAGTAATTAGGTTGTTGGGTTGTTAATTTAAACACCTAGTTTTATTCCGCAATTATCAAGCCTCTAAATAGAAAAAGTTTTAATCGCCTATTCACCCCCCCTCTAGGCGACATCCGGGCATAGCTTGTTCTTTCAACATTCCACTCCACCGGGTGAAGATCGTCGACGAAAGGTATAATATCCCCGAACCTTCTCCCACCTTGCATCACTTGTTAGCCAAGCCATTTGTGCTTATCTTACCTATTGAGACTAGCTCATCTATGATTGCTTGGACTTTGCACACTTGATACCTCGTAGTGTTCCGAGCAAACCTTGTATGCGCTAGTTGATATAGTTCTTGTTGGCAAGCAAGTAAGAGGCAAAAGAGAAAAGAGAGTAAGAGGCCAAAAGAGAGCATATAAAAGAATCAAAAGAGAGAAAAGGAAAAAAAAGAGCCTCATTGCCATATCTCTTGTAGGTCGCGCTAGCTCGATGAAAAATTCATAGGTGTGGTATCTTTGTGCAAATCTTGTAGCCCACCAATAATTGCAATCGAGTTGGTTTCTCTTGTACTTGTGCACCTTGAGCTTTAGTCTTCGCTAGGTCCATCACTAGCTCATTTTTGGTTGCACAAGTCCCACTTATCAAAGCGTGTGTTTTTATGTGCTTCACTCCTATCTTTTGAGATCAACTTGTATTTGCTTTGTGGTCATCGTGGTTCTCTACTTGCCTTTACAATATCTTGGTTTCCGGTTGTTCCATTTGCTTTCCACATTTCATACCTATCCACTCATAAGCCGTGTGTGTTTTGGAGTTGCGTTTGGATCTTTGAAATTCAAGTCACCCGCATTCTTGTGTATCGGTTTCTCTTGGCATGGTCCACTAGTTCCAATACTATCTACTAGGTGAGGTTGGTTTCTTAGTTCCTCCCACTCCACATATATATACACTTGTCTTGTGATTGACCATGTCTAGTGAGAGCGGAGCATCCTATGGAGGCCATGATGATGAGAACATGATGAGCGACAACGACTTCGGCGCGCCAAGCATGGATGACATCATGAGCGACAACGACTATGGCGCCCCAAGCATGGATGAAATGGTGGACCTCGACATCGACGACACCTCCACGAGCATGGACTACATGGCGGAGAACCACCACTACTACGACTACGATGCCGCAACCGTCCACGACATGGAGAGCTACACCGACTTCGAGCCCACAAGCGTCAACGCCATGGTGGACCGCTACAACGACTACAACTCCAATGATGTGGCGGGACCCTACATGGACTACGACTCCTCAAGGCACGTCAAGGATCTGCCACGCGCTACACATCATGTGGATGACGACACCGACGATGAGTACCCACCTAGGCGATCCTCAAGACCAAGAACTCAAGAGCGCCACCGCCGTCAAGAACCTACAAGCTCAAGGAGACGGAGCTCAAGGCATCTTCGCCTAGAGGACAAGGAGACACGCCCTCCTCCTCAACGTCAAGCTACCTCACCCTCGAGACGGCGGCCAATGCAAAGTGCCTATGCACACGAGTCTTCATCAAGGAACTCCAAGGATCTTCATCGGCGTACGTCTACTCATGATCATCATCGACGTCACTATGAGGACTCAAGCTACTCAAGGCCACGCCATCACGCATCTACATCAACTTCCAAGATGGCGGCAAGTACACATCATATGGAGTCTCCTCCGCGCACCACAACCAAAAGAGCGTCCAAGCGTAGATCACACTCCAAGACGGACCGGGACATGCTTCTCAAACTCAAGGCCGACCTCGATGAGTTGAAGACCAAGCTCGACACCGACAATGCCAACTTCGAGATCGAGCAAGCCGAGCTCAAGACCATCCGCGAGGACTTCATCGCCGGCTTATCCAAGTTCTTCAAGCCCTCACATGAGGCTTCACCAAGCACATTGTCCACTCCACTACAAGATGGTGACCATGAAGATGGCGAGAAGACGGTCGAGCATGGGATTTTCCCTTCGACCAAGGAGGCGAGCATTGAAGAGGCTACCACTTGTGACGGTGAGCCAAGTGAAGAGGTTGAGCATGGGAGTGTCCCTTCAACCAAGGCGTCGAATGGAGTTGAGACTACCGAGCCTATCCCTATGTGCTTGAATGATAAAATGGTACCAATCCCATGTGAGCATGAGAGCCACCTAGCCCACTTGAGTGAGAGTGCAAGTGAGTTGAGTGCCTCCACCATATGCGAGATTGAGTGCTTCCACTTTGAGGGAATGAGTGATACACACCTTGAGTTGGGAGAGGTAGTTGATAGGTCAAGTGAGGACATTTTGATTTCTAACAACTTACCATCTACCTCTAGTGTGTTCTCTCATGTTGTGCTAGGTTCCATGGATGATGAGACGCCAAGCCTCGACATAATGGTGCCTATGATGGAGAAGATGTACATGGAGGATGAAGTCGATGCCACCCCATGCTTACATGAAGATGTACAAGTCGGCTACATGGACGCCGCTACCTCTACCACAACACCTACTTCTCATGAGCGGGACTACAAAGGTACGCATATGGGTGTTGATGATGCCATGATCCCACTAGTGGACATGATGACTTGTGATTGCTTGCATGCTATGGATGATCCTTTTGATGTCACATATGCTTTGTTCATATTCCCATGTGATACCTTGTTTCAAACCAATGTTGATCATGCGGAATTATCTATTTGTGATGATGTTACCACATGCATGCCTTGTTATGAAACTTTCGAATTTTCTCCCATTGTTGCATCCAAGAAGTTGAACAATTTCTCTTTCCAATGCTTGGTTTGCAATAATGTTGATATGATGTCTTATGAGAATGCCCCCATAGCTTTCTCAAAATTTGGAGATTCTTCCTTTTGCCATGTTGAGAATTTACCCTTCCTTTTGCATATTGACCACTCACATATGTCATACATTCCTTTTGATATTGGTGTGTTTGGTGATGTGCAAATGGATAGATGCGTCATAATGGATGATGCATTCATGTACCATGCACACAATTTCTTTTATGGAATTTCGTGTGTAATGGCTCACGCTTCATAATGTCAACCTCAATTGAGCATGAGTTGACAAAAGAGCTCTTGAGAGCATTTACCATGAGAGTTGTGGCTCCGACCAACCTCTATTTCCTTTTCCATGTTTTTCATCGAACAAATTGAACAATTGCTCTTTCCTTTGGTATGTGAGTGCTTTGGTTTTCCTTTGTGACATTCATGCTCCCTTGATCTTCCTTGTAGATGATTTATGTGTTGCCGCAAACTTGATGAGCAATTTCTCTTTCCTTATGTTTGTTGGTCACCATAATGATATTTTGAGCATGTCTTGTCATGAGACCTTGGGATGTTATCTTCTTGGTGTTGCAACAAAATTGATGAACACTTGCTCTTCTCGTTGCTTTGTTTGCACCCATGATGGCGATGATAAGAGCCTCTCTCACCTTGTGTGGTTCACAAACCTCTCTTTCCAACGCTTTCAATGCAATGAACATCATATGGTTCAAAATGAGATAGCTTTCTTAGCCTTCTCAAATTTTCGTGGAGATTTTGTGTTCCCAAATGTTGAGGATGTTTGGACGAGTTGTTTGCACATTGACCTTGCATTTGTATTCCATTCCATATATTTGTGTTGTGCTAATGGTGTTATGAACAAATTTGGACATGTCATCAATGATGTGCTCCTCTATCATGCACACACATATTTTGCTTGGTCTTTGGTGCGTATAGGTATCAATAGCGGCATGGTGACTTCCACTTCAACGTCGAGACATCTATCTCCTTCACTTGATGAGGACGTGCTAGCGTCGTGGACGACGCTTTTCGAAGGAGGGGGAGATGATGTAGCCCAACCCACGTCCATCACCATGACAAGCCATCCGACACATGCCAAGTCACCATGGGCGTCAAAGGTGAACTCCTTCCTATTCGAGATCTCATTTCCTACCCTTTGGAATGGTATGCTACTTGAGCATCCGCCCATTTGCATTGCTAGGTTTGACACGATGGATACGAAGCCGATGGGAGGTGCCGAGGAAGCCCAAGAGTTGATTTCATCCAAGGCGTACGCGTGGATGAGAAGAAGGAAGCGGCATGGACGAGCAGAGGAAGGAGGCGGAGACAGGCCAGCCGGCCTCCCAGCCGGCCCAGGCCGGCCCCCAGGCCGGCCACCCATCAGACGCAGCCGGCCTCCAGGCCGGCCCAGGCCGGCCCCCAGGCCGGACCACCAACAGACGCCGCCGGCCTCTAGGCCGGCCCAGGCCGGCCCCCAGGCCGGACCACCCCCAGACGCCGCCGGCCTCCAGGCCGGCCCAGGCCGGCTCCTAGGCCGGACCACCCCCAGACGCCGCCGGCCTCCACGCCGGCCCAGGCCGGCCCCCAGGCCGGACCCCCACCATTCTATACTAAACTATAAATAGCTCTTCCCCTTTTCCATTTTGGGTAGAGAAGAATGAACTAGAGTTGAGCGTTGCTCCTTCCCGTGATGGGTTCCTCCGAGGAGGATGATGAATCTCTTGTTGTAGCTACTCTTTCACTTAGGTGTCTCTAGTAGTGCAAACCAATCTTTCACTGCGGTGATTCTATTGGATCGGTGGACCGGCCGGTAAGAGAAATCGGTTTCATTAAGCGTGTTGTTGACTTGGTTTTTGGGATCCGGAGGCTGCTCCGTTGGGGGTTTGTTGCCGGGTGATTCTCCCTTGTAGGCTTCGCGAGTTATCCCCAGGATTTGCCCTTTTTCCCCTCGTGTTCTTCGTTTCCACCTCCGTGTTCTTAGTGTTCATCCTCTTCCCCACCTCAAATCCGTGAAGATCGGGCAACACCCTACATCATTGGCTGTGAGTAAGAACAATTTCCTATGCCTTATTTAGGGATGCGATACACAATCGTAGACTTTCAAATGCCGAGTGAAAAGGGAGTTAAGGAACAGTTACAGAAACGACTGGACAACATTGCTTTTTTTCTCAAATACTCAAAAGAGTTCTCCATTGCTTGGATTATTTTTGATCAAGATTTTCTTAGCAAAGGGATAGTGAAAAAGGAAATATAGGTTGGCTAAATGGAATGTACTATGCTGTCCAACAGACTGGAGGGGCTCGGAATTCGGGACTTTTAGGCTAAAAATACCGCCTTGCTTAACAAATGGCTTTTAAAGCATTTGACTAAGGATGGGGTGTGACAAAAACTGAAGAAAATATGTAGGCTCAACTCAAAAGCTATCTTCCAACTTCATTGGAAACCATTGGATTCGCAATTGTGGGCAGGTATAATGGTTGTGAGGAAAAACTTCTTCCGCTATGGATCATTCCTAATTAAGGATGGATTGAAAAATCGTTTTTGGGAGGACTCCTGGTTGGAAACCATGCCTCTTCCAGAACAATATCCAGCTTTATACAATATTGTCAGTGACCAAAGTGACACACTTGCCAAGGTGTTGGATCATCCCACCCAATGTGTCATTTAGACGAGATCTCATTGGCCCGTGGTTGGCTTCATGGCCGGCTCTTCAGGAGCGATTAGATGTCATCCAACTTTTGCAAGGGAACGATAAATTCCGATAGAACCTACTTCAAAATGAAAAACTCTTAGTACAATATATGTAAAGAACACTAGTGTATCCTGATATGCCGACTATAAATAACAAACATCTTTAGAAAATGATGGTACCACCAAAAATAAAATAAAATACGTGGTACCTAAGAAAAGGTGTTATTTTAACAAAATACAATCTGGCAAAGTGTAATTGGCATGGAAGTACGAAGTGTTGTTTCTGTCATCATGATGAGTGTACAAAATATTTATTCTTCGAATGTTAATTTGCACGATCTATGTAGCCAGTCATCTAAGTATTTCCAATCGATAGCCATCCAACTCAGTTGCCAATATTTTTGGCAACTGGTTGTTCGGAATAGATCATAAAGGATAGAAAACACATACGGGTGGGAACGATCGCTTTATTATGATCGTTTTGGCTACGTAGAAATGACAGAGTTTTTTATGCTAAGATTTCTTCTCCTATGCGGGTAATCTTTCGTTGTGCTCACTATCTCCAGAAGTGGTCTGCAGAGGTATGCTCGCAATTGCAGCGAGCGGCGGAAAAGTTTTTTACCCAGCATGGGTTAGAACATAGTCTACGCACTGGACCTGCTCCTTCACCATATAGTTTTGCTTTTGTCACATGTAATTTTCTTTATGAGTTTGCCCTGTAGCTCTTATTCCTACTTACTCTACTGCTTCTTTTTTCAGTTGTGTGTACAATATTGTACAGAGGCAGGGTGTGGATTTTATGGTTGTATCAGATTGATGTAAACTTTTGAGTCTAATAAAATACGCTCGTTATCGGAAAAATGGGAGAACGAAGTTTGTTCTGGATAATTTTCTGGTTCAACAGCTTCAATACACCAAATGATCGATTGATCAAAACTGTAGTCTCTTCTTGTATAGTTACGTACGGAGTACAAGAGATTGGTAGTACATTGCAGCGTATAGAAGCATGGATAAATGGAAAATTGTACACCATTCCAGGCGAGTGAAAACATTTACAAAATTTGTTTGTCGCCCGGGGAAAATTCTCCCCAAACCGTACAAGAATTGTATATACTTTCCCTATGGACAGTGGGCGTCAGAAACCTATAGGACTATGTGCTAAATCTAAATGTGTCGTCATATTAACACTATCACATTGGTATAAACCCGTGTGGTTTTTCTGAGCTTTTTCTTCCCAGCCTCTATTTTCCACAAGGTTGGAGAAGAGCGCTGTGGAACTATCCACTGCGCCGTTCTTGGTCATGAAGCTAAAAGGCCATGATATGACATGACTTGACAAGAAATTAGTGCAGATATGTAGTTTCTAGCTTCGACTCGGCGAGTCATCCGTCAGAATTTCCTGGCTCCGGCGAGCCCGCCTTCTTGTGAGCACCTCCTACCTTACCCTTCTCTCTTTCGGCTTCCATCTGGGCTCTCTTCTTCTCCAGCTCCGTCTGCCTGAGGTTCTCTGCGTGGGCCCGCTCGAATGTTTTCACAAAGCTGAGTAGAGTAGACACAACTGTTCACAGAAAAAAGGGGGGAATTGCGTTATTACATGGTTGTTAAGGGCGCCCAATTGGTCTGCAAATTTTGTGGATGCAATCAATTCAAGTTTTTGCCATGAAAGGGCAAATCGCATAGATGTTAAGGACGACATTTAAAGTCCCCCAGTACTGGTCTACATACTCCCTTCCTCAAATAAGTGTACTTCTAGCATTTGTCTTAAGTCAAACTTTTAATATTTGACTAACTTTATAAAAACTAGTAGCAACATAAAAGATATGAAATCGGTATATTATGAAACTATATTTCAAAACGGATCTATTGATACAAATTTGGTGTCATAAATGTTGTTATATTTTTCTATAACTTTTTTTTAAATATTTGACATACGACAAGAAGTAGAAGTACACTTATTTGAGGATGGAGGGAGTATTTGGTGGATGTAATAATTCTAGTATCAGCCATGACGGCAAGAGTAGCACAGTAATAAATGCAGGAATTCGAGATAACTTCCTGTCAAACCAACAGGGACTTCTCGTAAGTGTATATGCGTTGGTAAGATTGGTACATATACAACCACAGTCCACAGGGGTAGTACTCGTAAATATATCGTACTATGGCAAGTTTGGAAATAAAGTGAAACATGATGACTGCAGCAGGATCGACTTTTCAAATCCATCACATGTCTTGCATATAAGTAAACACTTCTTATCTCTCGTATTCGACTCATTGTTTTGTACATTTGCAGAATAATCTAGCATTTTAGCTCATAAGAAAATACCTTGCTCAAATGGACACCGCACAGGATCTTCACCAAAATAATGTGCTAGAGAATCCGCACTTTTTCCCTGAAATTGAAATAAATGCAATTTAGCACGAAACACATGCTAGAAGTGTAATGCATGCAGCAACATATTGTCATCTTGATAGTCTTGGCATACCGCTGAACTGTAAAGCAAAGCTAATGACCTCCCTTCAGCTTGGGCATCAGCGAGAAATTCTTTCAATTTCTGAAACCAAAAGACTTTTGAGTATTGCAACTTCTATGCTAATATTGCGACAAATCTAGTTAAACAAATGGCTAGTTGTTGGTATGAGGCTGTCTTCGTGTTTTCCCTATCTGCCTTATTGTTCAATGAGCACATAATAAATGTAAACATATCTAAATACTGACATTTGTATTGATTAAAGAGGCACTGACCTTGTAAAACGTTTCAGACTCTGGACCATCTTTTTCAGATGTTGCTAATTCCTGCTCAACTTTTTCCAGTCCCTTAGTTATTGCTTGCATTTCTTCTGCCAACTCTTTTAATTGGATCTACTTTTCCATGACACTAAGCATAAGAAAGCAGAACAAAAAACACAACATGGATCTAACATTAAGATATCCGCTACCTTTGAGGCAGGTGCTAAATGTGCGAGATCCTTAACAAAATCAAGAACTTCAGGAAGCTTCCCAGAAAGAACCTGCAGATGCAATAAGTTTTGGTAAGGTTTATTCATGAAGCACACTTTTCATAGATTGGCACAAGACTATCAGTTTCGTCATAAGAACTTGATATTAACTAGCATACTGAAAGTAAAGCAACTTGTCCAAACTTGCAAACATGGATTGTGTCTGCCTTTTATGTAAGGGGGCCACAGTAGGTGGAGCACCCTGTAGAGGCAGATCTAGTTAATGGCAATTTTACAGCTTGTGATATGGTCATTGCAATGAAGAAAGTAAACACGAACAATGGGCAAAAGAAGTCACTGCGGTACGAGAAACAGCAAAAAGCCCCTGAACACAGATCAATTCGAGTTGAAACAGGCCTGTTCTTTCACCTCTGAGTTGAAAATTCAAAACTCTCCAGCCCATTAATGAATGGACATGGCTGAGTTACTGCTTCTGAACAAAAGGAGGAGCTTAAGCATAGCTATCCTTTATCGACCGATCATAGCGTGATCACACACCCTTGGTACAGATCTTGGGGTACAGATACGTATGTGTGCAGAACCTCTAGTACTATGCACCAATTAGCCCCCCGAGCATAAAACTTGAATCTTATGGCAGGAGAACACAATCAAGTGAATCACTTAAATTAAGTGTCATACCTTGCACAAATAATGCATGAGAGTCATCTTATTGTTACGTGCCCGTATATCAATGAGCTTAAGGAGACTATCCAATCTAAATCCAACAGCCGAACCTGAAAATGCGCACTTGTGAGCAAATATGAAGAGCAAGATAAAGTATTAACAGTTCGTTAGTTCACGAGGTCTCTTATAAAAAAATTATCACCATCAAGACTCTTCGGCTTTTCACTATTATTGGATGGTGATTACCAAGTTTTTTTGCCAGATTGCCCAGTTAACTTCTGAATACAACTTTGAAGTCGTGCCCAAACAAAGTAACAAATATATCAGCTGCATTGGTTTCGTTTATATCACATCTCAGATTTTTCTCGGTTATTTTCTCTTGGATGAGGGGTATTTAGAGAAAACGAAAGTAAAGGTACACTAGCTATGGTGAAATTGGCCGTCATATTTTGAAAAAAGAATGTCAGAATTGCTGTTGTGCAATCTTGTTCCGGTTCTTAATCTATAGCTATACAAATGATCAAAATCTTTTCACTTACAATTTCCATGGATATAATAAAATTCAAATAAGACACTAAACAATATGGCGATATGAAAACACTGTGCACTACATTTATCCATGCTAGATTATTCATTTTCAAAATCATATGGTAAATATATCAAGCTTACACTGGGCTTACTGACTCACCCCTTGCAGTTCCTTGGTTTAATGCATTCCCCAAAGAAAGAATTGTTTGCATCACTCGCTTAAGTTTGACAGAGTTCCTAACCTGACCAAATAACATCATGCATGGAATGTATACATTAACATGTCAAAGAAAGGAGTTGAAGAATCGATTTCAATTGACTGCAATGTACCTCTTCCGCAACAGCATTGATGGTATTCAAGCTATTTTTCAGATCTGCAACCTGAAATAACATATAGATGGATGCAACAATGACTTAAGCTTTTTGTTTTCATCATAGAAGTCAGGTAAGTCATAAAGATAAACACTTTACAAGGATGCAATGTCCTTCTGACCTGTGTAAGAAACTTTATCTTAAAGGATAAGATTCTCAGTTTCGACTCCACCCTTGGCACTTTCATCATTTCCAAGAAGAACTAGAAACACAGAAGAAAGTCAACAGCGAAGTTATTGCTTTGGTGTTTACAAAATGAACAATATATTATATGCTTCACCGGTTGAAATGAGAACTGTTGAAAATAGGACTACCAGTACATTAGCTATGTTTGGTAATGGCAAAGAGACTGCAGAACATGGCTGCTTCAGCATGCAATTTCCCAAGAAACAGCCAGCCAGAGATATGGATATTAATGCTGTGCCCATCTTAATTTTTCATAATGCATGATGCATCCTGGCTTATTATCTAAATGTGAAACAGTTAGCTATGGTGTCCCACTACGATCGTGCAGATCTCCCTCAAAGTGAACTATGCAGTTCGGTGTTTAAATGTTACCAAACAGAATTCCCACCAGTAGAAAAATATATATCTCAGAAAAAATAATGACCTGTTCACATTTTCCTAGGTTCTCACTGCTGCCTCTATAACCCTGAAAAGGTGAGAGAAGAAAAGCTTAGTCATTATAAGGAAAATGGAATGAAATTCCGACAACGAAAATCATGAGTATGTAATGATATTTCCAAGAGAACTACAGTTAGTCGAACTGTACTTTGAGTAGTTCCATTTCTTCCTTAGTTGGACAGAACTTTATCAGATAATCTACTTGATCACCATCCACGCTGGAATCGTCGAGAGTAAGCACTGAACCCTGAGAAAAGACTATGGTCAGCATCATCACTACTTCACTATACTTGTCGAACACCAGTGAAACACAGTGAAATTTTATTTTCGATGTATGCATGGCTAGATGTTGTAAGGTGTAACGATACACCCAAAGCCAAATTTGGCAAGTAACATAAAATTTGTTCTGATCCTTCAGCAAGACCACTAACAATGTCGACATTCTTTTATTGAGAGCCTACTCCTAATAACTCAGACAAAGTTTCTATGTTGAGATAGTATCACTTCAATTAAAATATGAAGTTAGTTACCATCAGATCAGGCAGTGGCATCTTAATGTTTCGCAGCATAATCTCACAATTCTTTGAGCGCTGAAGGTCAATCTGCACAAGAAAAGTGCAACATTATTTTAATTTTCATTTGAGTTTTCATCTTATTGCTTAGTAGTGAAAAGTTGCTTCAAAGTTATGGATCAAGTACCAAATGAACTTTTTCTTGTTTTGCTGCAACAGAAGGATGTTCGCGTGTCCGTTTTGCCTCTGTATTTGGCATGGATACCGAGAAAAGACTTTCAAGCTCAGACAGATCAATCTCTGGAGTCCTGGTGGATATGTAGATGGACTAAAATGTCAAAGTGTCCAACACATTGCCATTTCAACTAATAAAGAATGTCCTAAAAAATGTTTTGGTACCTAGATGCTTCATCAGACTTGGTATCTTCCCATAAGCTTCCTTGCATTGCCCTTGACACTTTTACCCAGTGCAATGGCTTCAGTGGTGTCCTCTTAGATGGCTGGTTGGCACGCAAACTTCTAGGACTTCTTGACCGGACTGTGTTGCGGCCCTTTGCACCAAATGATAATGTAGGAGGTGGTGGAGGGGCAGAACTGGGAACTTTTCCCTTGCTTGGCAAAGAGTTTGAGAAATTCTTAGGAGGTGGGCCTGGTGGAGGTGGTGGCAGTCGCGTTACTGACGGCTTTTTTGAAGCAGTATTGTCTCCAGTTAGCTTCGGAGGAGGTAATGGGGGTACAGGTGGTGCTGACACATGAGATGATATGGTACGCAATGGTGGGGGAGGTGGGGGAGGACGAGGAACTACTGCATGTAATGGCGGTACAGGTGGCGCCGAAACATGAGATGATGTGGTACGCAATGGTGGGGGAGGTGGTGGAGGATGAGGGGCTGCCATGGGATGTCTATTAACTGTTGATGAAAACGAAGAAACCAAAGAGCTACTTTGAGATGGAGGAGGAGGAGGAGGAGGTGGGGGTGGAATGGGTGGTGTTTGATGCCCTGGAACTGTTTGTGAAGAGTTTGGGGTCGAAGGTGAGGGAACTGAATATTTAGATGTTGTAAACTGTGGTTTAGATGACGAAACTATATGGCTATTAGGCAGTGGAGGAGGTGGAGGCGGTGGTGGCGGCGGTGCATGTGGAGAAGAAAATGATGATTTTACCAATGAGGGGGGCGGGGGCGGGGGCGGTGGCGGTGCAGACCGAGCTTTCTTTGGTGTGGTAGAATTTTCATACGTGGTAAATGAATGCACAGAATTTGAAAATGGTGCTGGTGGCAGTGGAGGTGGAGTTGGCGGAGGTGGAGGCTGAGGTGGTGCAACTTTTTCTTTCCCAGTAGGAGGAGGATGATGATGATGAGGTGGTGGTGGTGGTGGCGGCGGCGGTGCTGGAGTAGGATCTGATCTTGTGACTGGAGTTAATAAGGGCTTTGAGTCTGAAGTCTGAAGGAGTACAGGCAGAGCCAGAGGTAAAGATGCTCTTATATTGCTAGATTTCTCCACTAGAGAAACTGAAGAAGCTGATGGCAATGCGGTGACATTGGAAGCTATAGAACTATCAGGCCGTAACTTGAGAACTTCGTAAGAGGATTCTTGTGATTTAACCGGTTCTTCAGTTCTTGCAAAAACTTGTGGAGAGACTGATGGCTCTGGAGGAGGTGAACGGCAGGGTATGGTTGACCTAAGGGAAACACTGATCATACCTGTACTAGTATTTATGGGTAAAGTAGAGGAAACAGGAGCTAATGTAACGGTGGATGGTCGGGGAGGAAGAGGAGGAGGCGTGCACAATGGTATAAGGGAAGCTGTTGATCCTAATTTATTTACCATAACAGGTGGAGTATCATGCTCTATTGGAGTTTGTGAACCAGACTTCTCATCTGATGTCGGTGGCCGCGGATCAACTGGTGAAGGTACAGGTTGGGGTATAACTATACCTGAAGATGGTGCTATTGATGAAGCACTGGCCTTTGGCATCGTATCCTTAGATGGTACTATTGTATGTGGTTCCGATAGAACTTCCATTGAACTTGAATGTGAGGGACCTTGGTTAAGTTCAGTGCTGCCAAGCATACCAAAGTGATTTTGAAGCTTCCGTACACGAGCAGAAGAGTTGGTTTCACCAGAGAAATTGTCAAAGCTAAGTTCTTCTTGAGTATCAAAGAAAGTCTCAGGCTCATCAGGAGAAGATGCATCAATATTTCCTTGGGAAGTGGCTGGGATCCTTTTTCGTGGTGAGTCCAGTTCAGTATCCATCGCCACATCTACCCAATCCAAATGGTTGAAGATATCTAGCACTTTAGCGAATTCTTCAATACCAAGTCCTTGTTTCTCTTGATGACTCAGAGGCTCTGTCGTAACAAGCGAAGTAGTTGCATCCATGTCAGAAAAGATAACCTAGCATCAACACAAGTTGCATGTAAAAAATCATGTACAAACAGAAGTAAGCTAGTTCTCCACTTAAGTTAAACACTTGCCTCAGCTCGAAAATCTTTAGGAAAATCATCTTTTGTGTTCCATAACATGTCTATCTCATCACGATTAAGCATCAAGATGTTTGACCTGATGAAAGCTGTGTTGAACATGATCCGGAACACCATCTCCTCACGATCCAAATCCTCATACAAGTTGCTACACTCTAGGACAACATCACCTTGGACATGACATTGAAGGTTTATTTTCACCAGTTCATCTGCCTAAGTTCATAAATGGTCAATCTACGATCAATATTGCAACATATTAAATATATTCAGAACTATAGACTTCAAAAGATTATCCACATTCTAGCCTATCAATTTGACAATGCTTTAGCATTAACAATTGGAACACTGAAAGCAACAGGTGACAGCAAAGATCAAATTAAAATACGTGACCAGAAAAAGGGCAATTACCTGTGAATTAAAACGGACAAGGCTACTACTTTTTGGAGTTGAAAAAAGAACTTTAGGAGTTTGATCATGGGGCATGAGTGGATCTGGGCCGTATATCCTGAATATCGGGCATAAACCACCTTGAGCGTGAAAATCTGGAATCATCCTCAAAATCAAACAATCCAATGTCAGAGCTCTATCAGCTGGAGGCCACTCAGGCATGACATTCCTCATCGAAATATACCGCAAGTATCTCATTTGAGAAGGCATGGGGTTTAGAGGTGAAAACATCTCCAAGAGCTGCAAAGAAGATTGTTTGTAGATCATCTCCAGTGTCTTGTGCTCATCTGAATAATGCCCCAGGTACAATAAGAGAGCAGATAGCATGAAAGCCAGGATAGGCCAGCACCCTTGTTCACAGTGCATTATCAGTAAGTTATGCTGACCCAGAGAAAGCCAGCTCTCGCTGGACTTCAGGATGCAGTGGAGCATTTCCATGGTGAGGAGTGGACACCCCTCATAGTGGCCTGGGTAGTCCAGAACAGTCATGCCATAGTCGGATAAAATGCGGTATATAGGGCTTTCTTCCGTCCGAGTCCCAAAGTTGGCGACCATGAATGAGTGATCATGAAAGTCTTGTAGAAGATGTGCTGCGATGCCTCTGGTGTGTTCCTCGAACTGTTCCCCTTCCGGTGCTTCCATGGAGAAGCAATGATCAAAAACTGAAACAGATATAAGCGACATGTGTCAGGCATGCTAATACTCGGCTCTGTTCTGGGTTCTTTGCGCAGCTAATTATCTAATGAGCAGAAACTAAGGAATAAATTTGAAAGGTCAAATAAATGTAACACAATTTAGCCAATTCAAATTTTTATGTAAAAAATGTAGGTCTGGTAAATGGGAAAATTCTCTGATTTCCATCTCTCTAAACCATTTTTTTTGTTGTCGTTGGTGTACTATGGTCACAACAAGTCAACCCAACATTTGAGTTGTGCTCATAGTTGACAATCAGTACCAGATCAATCGAAATGAAGCCTCGTTCTTGTACTAAGCTAGGGTAAACTAAAGGAATACTTCAATTGCACGCAGCCTAATATAAGGAACGGCAATGTGGGGGGAGAGAACTCCATTGGTACCGTATATGTTGTCCGTGATGAGGAGCACCCCGTCGGGCGGCTTCCTGAAGAAGAGCTTCCGGAACAGCGCCATGGCGCCGCCCTAATCAACCAACCCCCAATCCCCGCACCGATTATCCCCGGATGAAGAACTACAGCCTGATGCTTGGCTCGAGCAGCAGATTCGGGCCCCCAATCTGCAGCACGACAGAAGAGGACGCTGCCGAGAACCCCGCCTCTAGGAGCTTCTGCGCCTCGCGATTCAGGCAGCTGATTGCAGCAATATATAGCGGGAAAATCACAGGAAAAACAACCACGGCCGTCTCCGGGGGATCTTCTGGCGGGGAGCTCCGGGTTACTCGACGAGCACGGGGAAGGAGGGCCGTGGCGGTGGATTTGAGCGGTGATTCGGGGAAGAAATGGCGAGAGGTCGCCGAGGAGGAGGTGAGGAAGGCAGGAAGACGACCAGAAGCGGTGGGCGTTTGACTAGAAATTTAATTGTTTTCGGGCGCAGCTGTTATGTGTTCTTTTCTTACTCTGCCCCCCCCCCCTTGCTTCTGAGGAGCTTTCCACTTTCCGTAGCATTTCCCTCTTCGAAGTTGTTTTCTACTACTTCCCTCAACAAAAAGTTGTTTTCTACTACATGGCACAAAAATATTGACAAGCCATATGTACATGGCACAAAATAATTCTAAACAAAGTGTTTATTTTGTCAACCTCATGCATGTGTAAAATCATTTAGTACAAATTCTTCCTATCATCCTATGTGCATGTGTGCAATCAATTATCAGAAATGGTCCAGAGAAGAAACAAGATTAGGAAGGGTGTTCCGCAGGACAAGTAGACCCCGGTGACTGCTCGTGCTTGCTTTGATTAATCGTTTGCGTTAGAAACACAGCGTCGGTTTACCAAAGGAGGAGGAGGAGGCTGCGTCATGAGTTGCTTTCACAAATCGCACAACACTTGTTCCTTTACAATTTTGTGACTACATTTTTTATCGGTGCTCTAATTTCTACGCTAAATTAAAGTGACGCAACGGAATTTAATTATGAGCACAAGATAAAACAAACGGAATGATGAGAGAACAAGTGGTCGGTGTACGATTTGGAGGAGATCCGGGTGGGGGCGGCGCGGTTGGTAGTTAGCATTGGCGCCAATGAAGCTGTTATTACGTGTTGCTTCAGCACAGCAGTCATCAGACTAGTCACAATGCAAAGTAACATAAACTAGTATCATGCATATGATACTAGTCTATGTTACTATCTTCATAATGGGTAGTATCATATTTGTGGTATCATGAGGCATTGCATTTATTAGGGTGTAGACTCATTGTGTCTTGAAATCCGTTATGTTACGGTATCATATCATGATACTACTACCTCCTCTCTCTTTATTTATTATTGTGCCACATCATCTTTTTGCCAACGTGGCATCTATGATACTACTTATGTTACCCCCATTGGGGTTAGTCTCAGGCCTTAACGAAGACGATAACGAAGCAGTCAGATCAGGCTCCGAGCAAGTGGAACATAGCAAGCCATAAAAGGAAACGTAGCAATGTCCGTTTTCGATGCAGGTGGCCGGTAGCTTGACATGGTAGTTGCTGGTTGATAATGATGGTGGTTAACGGGTTAATTACCAAAAGCAGTGTGTTTTGTTTAAAGATGCCCTGCTCCACAAGCTTTGTGTTGCGCCAGAATGGGTCGGACGCACGTCAAGTGTCTGCAAGAGGATTCAGCCCTACAATATTATTTTGGAAAAGAAGAAAAAGTGGGGATTTAGGCCAAAAAGTAGTGTTTTTTTGTGGTCATACTCTGGCTCTCAAGTTGTATTAATTCTCGCGGCCAACAGAGAAAGAGACGCGCATGATCGAGCACCTGTGTGGTTGGTGCGTACAAGCCACAAGAATGTTACAGTGACGATGGAAGTTAGCTACTTCGGTTAGCTACAGCCCTAGCATAGCAGGGGTCAGTTGCAGTATATATAGGAGTTTGCTTTGTAGAAATTCACAACTGCTTCCGAGCTTATTTGCTCCTTGCCATTTTAAAATTTTAAAATAAATAGTAAAATATGTCAAAAATTCTGAAAAAAAAGGACAACAGGCATGTGAAAATGTTCTACATTGGTAAAATAGTACAGCTGCTGCTTGGCTCGAGCAACAGATTTGGAGTCCCTAGCCACCTGAAGCACGACGCTACGCCGGGAGCTCCACCTCCACGAACTGATCGGCCTTGAGATTCAAGCCGCCCGCTACAGCAATACATCGGAAAAAAAATCCGAGGGGACGATAACCATGACCACCTCCGGCTCCGGTTCCGGCCCCGCGGGATCTTCTGGCGTGGAACGTTGGGTTACTCGATGAGCACGGGGAACGATAATTGCTTCGGTGGATTAGGGCGGTGATTCAGGGGGAGAAATGGCGAGAGGAGGAGAAGGGTCGGAGCTCGGCGAGAGGAGGAGGTGAGGAAGGCAGGAGAAGCGGTGGGCGTTTGACTAAAAATTTAATTATTTTCGGGCGCAGCTGTTATGCGCTCTTTTGTTACTCTGCCCCTTGCTTCTGAGAGTTTTCCACTTTCCTATGTAATTTCCCTCTTAGAAGTTGTTTTCAATTTGGTACCATTTTGATACTAGGAAAAATATTGACAGGCCATATACTACATGACACGAAATATTTCTAAATGGAGCGTTTATTTTTGTAGCGGAAAATGAAGTGTTTATTTGGTCAACAAAGTCCTATGTCCGTGTGTGAGAGTTGACAAGATTACGAAATGGTCCAGATGAATGACAAAGCTACGAACGTTGTTTCTTCTGCATGATGGAAAATTAATCGTTTGCGTTAGGAACACAGTGTGCCGGTTTAATTACCAAAAGAGGATGCGTGGGTTGCTTTCACAAATCACGTTTTGACATTTTTATGGGTGCTCTAGTTTCTACGCTAGATCAAAGCCAGACTGAGACAACAGAATTTATAAGCAGAAGATAAAACAAACGGAATGATGGCAGGCGATTTGGGGATCCCGGTGGGGTCGGCGGTTGGTACTTGGTAGTTAGCGTTGCCGCGCAATTTAGCCTACGTGTTGCTTCAGCAGTCAGTCAGACGGCACATGAACGGAGACGTTAACGACGCAGTCAGGGTTAATTAATCTCTCGAAATGTAAACTTTGGCACTTCTCTTTTTGGAGGCTGGTTGCTTAAGATGGATGGATTATGGTCATTATCCAGAGGGTGCCCTGCTGCACAAGCTTGTGCCGCGCCCAAAGGGGTTGGAAGCACGTCAAGTGTCTGCAAGAGGATTCAGGCCTCGATCTACTGCTTTTTTAAAGGAAAACAAGTGAGAATTTAGGACGAAAGGTCTATGGTGTTTGGCTCGTCATCAAGGTGGCTTCTTCTTGGGGCCAACGGTCGCCAACGAAACCAGTGTATCCGTCAACAGAGACATGCACGGTCCAGCGGGCACCTGTTTGTTGGTAGGTAGGTACGGGCCACGAGAATGGTTACGGTGACAACGGATGTTTTTCTATGCGGGGACACTGACAATGGATCATGGATGTTAGCTGTGTTTGCAGTGACAAGGGGTGTTGCAGTTTTTATGTTTTTACAGATGGATCGGGCTAGAGTTTAGTATAGTCTTTTGACCGCACAGGAACATGCCACATTGTATCCTCAGTGTTGAGCGTGATACGGCAAGACAACGTTGTCAAGAGAGCCTTGCCCATAATACGCAATACAACCGTGACTTTTAGGACCTTTAGGATTTGTTTGGCTGTCCGAGTTAAATAGCCCCGGGAAAATAATCCCGGACGGAAATATGAAGAAACAGGTGTAAAACCTTGTGATTTTATTCCCGACCTCCGGACTAGGGAAAAATTCTCCCCGGGAAAAGGCCGGGATCCCCCGGGATTACAGTTACCAGACAAGGCCTTAGGACGGGAAACCCCACGCATTGAAAGGGACCTGCCATGGTTGTGGCAGATATGGGCTGACCTAGCTCGATTCGCTTGCCTCTAGATCATCGTGGATTAATGCTAGTATCGGAAACGAAGGATACCGAAGAACGGGAGGCTAAACGTAGGGTTTATAATGATATAAAAGTAGATTGTATTGGTTTGTCGACTATGTGTTACTTAGATTGAGTCGACCATCATCTCTCATCTATTTATGAGGAGAGTGGAGACTCCATACGAGAAAAGAAAAAGGTTAGAAATGTATCCGTCAACAGAGACATGCACGGTCCAGCGGGCACCTGTTTGTTGGTAGGTAGGTACGGGCCACGAGAATGGTTACGGTGACAACGGATGTTTTTCTATGCGGGGACACTGACAATGGATCATGGATGTTAGCTGTGTTTGCAGTGACAAGGGGTGTTGCAGTTTTTATGTTTTTACAGATGGATCGGGCTAGAGTTTAGTATAGTCTTTGACCGCACAGGAACATGCCACATTGTATCCTCAGTGTTGAGCGTGATACGCAAGACAACGTTGTCAAGAGAGCCTTGCCCATAATACGCAAGACAACCGTGACTTTTAGGACGGGAAACCCCACGCATTGAAAGGGACCTGCCAGGGTTGTGGCAGATATGGGCTGACCTAGCTCGATTCGCTCGCCTCTAGATCATCGTGGATTAATGCTAGTATCGGAAACGAAGGATACCGAAGAACGGGAGGCTAAACGTAGGGTTTATAAAGATATAAAAGTAGATTGTATTGGTTTGTCGACGGTGTGTTACTTAGATTGAGTCGACCGTCATCTCTCATCTATTTATGAGGAGAGTGGAGACCCCATACGAGAAAAGAAAAAGGTTAGAAATGTGTTTACAATGCTCAAACCAAGTCCAATTCTAACCCGGACAGATCGTCCCTAATCGACATGTAGAACTCGGACCGTCTAGAATTTCAAGAAGAAGGCTAAAACCAAGAAGAGCAATGGGCAATGGCACTTCCGACACCAAGACATGCCCAAGGGCGGAGCCACTTTTAGACAGTGAGTGCATATTATGCAAGAAGAAGGGACATTGGAATAAAAACTGCAAGAAATTTCTGACAAAAAAAAGTAATCTGGAGCATCTGGAAAAGGTATAATTGGTATACATGTTACTGATGTTTATCTTGCTGGACCTCACTGAAAGAGCATTGACGAGCAGTGGACTCGGCAAATCCCAAGGTTGTGTACCCCGGGTTGATTGAGGGGGAGAGAGTATGAACGTTGGTGGCTGTGACGGCTAACAGGGGGCGAGTTTACCCAGGTTCGGCCCCTCGAGGTGAGGTAAAGACCTACTCCTGCTTGTCTGGTATTATCGAGGTGGCTACAATGGCGAGATGGAAATCTCGCTAGGGTTTGTGTGCTGCTTGCTTGACCTAGATGGCGCACCCTCCTGGCCTTTATATCACAGGCCAGGTCTCGGGTGGATGGTGCGGATCGCACATTACAAGATAAGGAAAGTCATCACCGGCCTAACCAGCTACTTGGGCCACACGGTACACTTCATGGGCTTCAATGGGCTTCCCTTGGCGTGACCCAGGTACCACCACCGTGGGGTACCCAGAAGGTATCCCCACGACAGTAGCCCCCGAGTGCTTAGTCGAATCGCAGAGTCGAGTAAAGGACTCCTTCCTCCGGGCACGCCACCTGGTTCCTTTACAAGTCAACCTTCGGCTGCAATCGTCTTGAATAATCGGGTGCGCCTCATGAGCTTCTTGATTCGCCAACTTTCGACTGCCGTTGTCCTTAGTCGTCGGGTGCGCGAACAGCGCTCCCGATGGGAGTAGCCCCCGAGATTAAGCTGAATTGCTTGCAATTGAGGTTAAACTCAATTTTTCTTCAGTCGAAAAGTCCGGTCCCGATGGGAGTAGGCTTACTGCGTAAGTTTGCTCAGCTCATGGAGCTTACCGTATTTGTCTGGCACTCGAACGAGTTTGTCGAGTCGACTCGGCTCTCAGAGCTTACTGTATCCTTGTTGCACTCGAAAGAGCTGTCCGGGTGCTCCATCAGCCTGTTGGCTTACTTGATACGTCTCCACTGATGACGG
The DNA here is from genome assembly GCA_012064385.1 of Puccinellia tenuiflora. NCBI lineage: Eukaryota > Viridiplantae > Streptophyta > Magnoliopsida > Poales > Poaceae > Puccinellia > Puccinellia tenuiflora. Next base: position 710,962 of record QRDG01000040.1, read on the forward strand.
CAGGGCTGACGTTTTCGGCGTGCTCTGCATCCGATGGGACGTAACATAGTGGTCCCAGTGTCAGTATTGACTGTTCTGACCGTTGGGCGCGAAATTTTCGTGGCATGATGATGGCGCCTCGATTCCCGCGCGTAGTGGGCGGCATGGCCGGCGACGGTTGCTATCTCCGCGCGACACATGGACGGCCGGATGTTGCCTCGAATTGCCGCTTCGTGGAGGACGGTCAGGATGAATTGATCCCGCGGTATATAATTTTCACCGCGGTGGGGAACAGTTCATCCATCCCCATTTCGCCGTCGTCTCCCTTGCTTCCTCCTCCATTGCTGCCCTTGCGCCCAATTCTCCAAAGCTTTCTCCACTTTCCCCAGCGAAGATGGGCTTGAAGAGGGCGAAGACCACCGAGGGCACCGCCGCCGCTGCCGACGCGGGCATGAAGAAGGTGGAAGGCGACTGGGTGAAGTCGTCGGTGAAGAAAGCCGATCTGGAGAGCCTCCGCGCGCAGGGGCTGCTGCCGCCGGCGGACCGGGCGGCCGTGCGCGCTCCGGGAAAAGAGGTACTCCCCTCTCCTCGCGATGGGGAACGCGTTTGCTTCGTGGAGTTCCTTCCACGGGGTTTCGGGTTCCCCATCCACGATTTTGTTCGTGGTCTCATGTTCGCTTATGGGATTCAAATCCACGATCTGACTCCCAACAGCGTCTTGAGCATCGCGAGCTTTATCGTGCTCTGCGAGTGCTTCTTGGGAATCTCTCCCAATTGGCTTCTCTGGAAGTCTCTGTTCCTCGTTCGCAAGAACGTTGGGAAGTCGAAGCAGGTCTACCCAGTCGGCGGCTTCAACATCCAAGTGCGTGGCGACACCACGTTCTTCCAGATGAAGAAATCTGACTCCGTCCAGAATTGGCGGAGGAAGTGGTTCTACATCAGGTGCAACCAAGAAGGCCTTCCCGACTTCGCGGCTGACCGCGCGTTGCAGAAGACGAAGGCGTGGACGCACCCGCTGTCAAAGGAAGACAGGGAGGCGACCAAACCGCTGCTGGCACTCCTCCGCGATCTTCTGAAGACCCTTGGTCGCGAGTCGGGTGGGGTGTACCTCATCGCCACCTTCTTCAGGCTCCGAGTGCAGCCACTCCGCCGCCGCGACCAACCAATGTGGGCGCGTGCATCCGGCGATGAACTTGATGACGAAGGAGTCGAGTCGAAGGTGAGGAGCATCACCAGCCTCCGAGCCGCAGACACATGCAGCGTCAAGTGCCCGGTGCAGCCATATGGCCTCGACAACCCTGTGCCTGAGGTAAATGTCTTGAACCTTGCTTGTCTTCGGTTTTCTTCAGTCGAATCTTATTGCTTGACTCGAACTTTTTAACAGGGTTGTTCCAGCTTTGTTAGCCTTCCTCCGCTGATGGAGAACGGCCCTCACGAAGAGGCAGAAATTTTGAAGGAGGACGAGGAGGATGACGACGAACTCCCTTCCGCCAACTCTCCGAGCGAAGAGGTGGAGGAGGATGATGAAGACGAAGAGCCGCTGCACAAGCGGCAAAGGCGAAGGATTGGCGAGTCTGCTTCGGCTTCGTCACCCGCAAAGCAGGTGGAGGTGGAGGACGTGGACGAGGCGAGCGAGTCGTCTTCGGGTGCCAGGTACACGAGCGACCCGACAGAGCCTGCGTTCGTGCCTCCGCTTAGCTCTGCGCCACCGACTAGGTTCGCGAGACTGCCCTCCGTCTCCGTGGAGAGCGATGATGATCAGGACGTCACCAGGTTAGTCTTGTTTTGTCGAGTGCCCTTTTTGCCTTTGCGAGTATTTGAATTGAATTATCCTGTCCCAGCAACCGCACTGGTGCTGCCGGTTCTTCGCCTCCAGAGACGGAGCATACCTCTGCTCCCGTGCTCGAGCGCACCGCGAAGGCGACCGAAGAAGAGCCGCAGGCGGGTGGCGCGTCAACCTTGAAGGCTTCGACCTCCTCCGTGCCAGAGAAGACCGCTGATGCGACTTCGGTGGACGCTGGGTTGCTTGAGCATGTAAGTTTCTCTTGACTCAGTCTACAAGATCTGTATCGGGTGCGCGAACAGCGCTCCCGATGGGAGTAGCCCCCGAAGATGTGCGTGACTAGAATAGTCGGGCACAGATTGACATCTTTTCCTGTGCACAGCCGTTTTGTCGCCAACTGCTGGAGGGAGCCAAGGCCTTTTTGGGGATGGAGGAGGAGAAGAACCGACTCCACGCTGCTTTGGAGCAAGCTAACAGTAAGTACTAACCCTTGTGTTCGAGTGATGCTGCGACTGTCCTCCTTATTGACTGCTCCGGTGATCCACAGGCGAGAGGGAGAGCCTAGCGAAGCGGGTCGCGGAGCTGGAGAGATCCCTGGGTGCGGCTCAAAAGCGTGAGCAAACCCGGGGTGATCAAGAGAAGACCCAGGTTGAGCGATTGCTCACACTCGCCAAAGCAATTGGAGGTAAATATCTCGGCTCATTGCCTACTTTGTCTTGTGTCGCTTTCTGATTTCTTACAAGTTTGGTCCTCTTTTCGTTGTTCAGAGCCGTGCGGAGGCGCTCCTCCGGAAGATACCTCCAGTGAGAATCTCGACCTGGAGAAAGCTGTTGGCTTTGTTGACCGCGCCTACGCGTATGCTTCGGCTGCGCTGCAGCAATCGTCGGCGGCGCTGCAGAAGTCGAAGGATGCCCTGGCCAGTGTGCACCGGAGCATCTTCCCCGAGCAGCCGTCGCCGGTCGGTGTCGATGCGCTTGCGGCTCCGTTTGAAGGCGAAGCGACCACCCTGGCGGACTTCACGCGTGCTCAGACGGTACGCGGCTCAGAGCTCACTTTCCAGCTCGTACTTGGTCACCAAGTCGCAGGTGACTTTGAGAAGGTTGTCAGCGACTTCCCTCGGAGACCTGACGGCAAGACCGCGTCCCTCAGCGGTGTGAAGGTGTAGGCGAGTCAGCTGGCTGAGAAGTTGATAGCCACCTTCGAGAGGATGATCGCCAAGGCTAAGGAGTTGGCTGCTAGGAAGAAACGCTCCCAGTCAGAGTCTGCCATGTAGTTTCCTTTGTCTTAGGGTTCTTCTTTTGGTCATAGCCTGTAATGAACCATACAGTTTGCGGGTCTTCTGGCCGCGGACAAACTGATTCTGAAATGTGAATATGTGCCTTCGAGTCTTTTGTCATACTTTCTTCTAGGATGTGATCTTTTCCTTGCTTGACACTGTCGAACTTGGCAGCCTGAGATGGGTGAGACTCCCGAGGTTGCTGGGGCCGCTGTTGTGGGTGAGGACGAGGATACTTCTTCGGCTGCACCCACTCGCCCTCGTCGTCAAGCTCCTCCAGCCCACGCGCGGAGCGCCAATGACCAACGAGTGTTCACCTATATGAGGAACAAGATTGTTGAACTTGAGTCGAAGGTGAGGACTGCCGAGTTGGAGTTGGAGCGCTTGAAGTCACGGCCTGCTGCGCCGTTCTCACAGCGTGAGGAATTCCTTCTTGGCCAGATAGACCTGATCAGTCGACAACTGCAAGGTTGGTCTTCTGACGCTTTGCTTTTGTTTCTTTATGCTTGCACTGTTCTAAGTGTTGGGTCTTCATGCAGATGTGAATGCTGACCGGACGGCCGAGCAGGGTCGAGTGGACGAGCGAGTGGATAGAGAAGCCGCCGGTGACTCACTCGAAGCTCGTCAATTTTGGTCGGACAAGTCCAAGGGCAGTATACTTGCAAGAATGCTGGATCGCACCTGGCGGGCTGCTTTGCTCTTGGAAGGTTGCAGAAACACTCTATTGCAGGTCAACAAGGTGTTCTTTCCGCACAACGAGCAACCTAGCGGACTGGCTGCGCTGCTGGAGAGGTACCGTGAGGGTAAAGTCAAGGCGTTGAAGAAAGTCGTGCACACCCAGCTTGTTGCCGGGGCGAACGTGGCGCTGGCGTACGTTCGATTGCATCGGCCCCATCTTCCCTTGGACAAGGTGCTTGACGGCTTGCCTGGAGCAGGTGACTACGCCGATACTCTTGCGGCTGCGCGTCAGATGATTCAGCAAGTCCAGGCCTTCAGCGAGCAGCTTGTGGGGCCGCTTGATGCGCCAAAGGAGGAACCTGTAGAGTAAGAATAGCAGTCTGTTGTTGTATGATGTTAGCTTGTAACGTAGATATGCATGTATGTAAGCCCATGTGATGTTATTCGCTTAATGTACAATGTGTGATTTTGCACTCGTAGACCTGTATGGCGCGAGCCCCCGAGTGGTTCGAGTGGCGGCCTAGGATTTTCGAGTTATGCCTGTGCGGCGCAGCCCCCGAGTGGTTCGAGTGGCGGCCTAGGCTGGGCTTAGACCTGTATGGCGCGAGCCCCCGAGTGGTTCGAGTGGCGGCCTAGGATTTTCGAGTTAGGCCTGTGTGGCGCAGCCCCCGAGTGATTCGAGTGGCGGCCTAGGCTGGACTTAGACCTGTATGGCGCGAGCCCCCGAGTGATTCGAGTGGCGGCCTAGGATTTTCGAGTTATGCCTGTGCGGCGCAGCCCCCGAGTGGTTCGAGTGGCGGCCTAGGCTGGACTTAGACCTGTATGGCGCGAGCCCCCGGGCGATTCGAGTGGCGGCCTAGGATTTTCGAGTTATGCCTGTGCGGCGCAGCCCCCGAGTGATTCGAGTGGCGGCCTAGGCTGGACTTAGACCTGTATGGCGCGAGCCCCCGAGTGATTCGAGTGGCGGCCTAGGATTTTTGAGTTATGCCTGTGTGGCGCAGCCCCCGAGTGATTCGAGTGGCGGCCTAGGCTGGACTTAGACCTGTATGGCGCGAGCCCCCGAGTGATTCGAGTGGCGGCCTAGGATTTTTGAGTTATGCCTGTGTGGCGCAGCCCCCGAGTAATTCGAGTGGCGGCCTAGGCTGGACTTAGACCTGTATGGCACGAGCCCCCGAGTGATTCGAGTGGCGGCCTAGGATTTTTGAGTTATGCCTGTGTGGCGCAGCCCCCGAGTGATTCGAGTGGCGGCCTAGGCTGGACTTAGACCTGTATGGCGCGAGCCCCCGAGTGATTCGAGTGGCGGCCTAGGATTTTTGAGTTATGCCTGTGTGGCGCAGCCCCCGAGTGATTCGAGTGGCGGCCTAGGCTGGACTTAGACCTGTATGGCGCGAGCCCCCGAGTGATTCGAGTGGCGGCCTAGGATTTTGAGTTATGCCTGTGTGGCGCAGCCCCCGAGTAATTCGAGTGGCGGCCTAGGCTGGACTTAGACCTGTATGGCGCGAGCCCCCGAGTGATTCGAGTGGCGGCCTAGGATTTTTGAGTTATGCCTGTGTGGCGCAGCCCCCGAGTGATTCGAGTGGCGGCCTAGGCTGGACTTAGACCTGTATGGCGCGAGCCCCCGAGTGATTCGAGTGGCGGCCTAGGATTTTTGAGTTATGCCTGTGTGGCGCAGCCCCCGAGTGATTCGAGTGGCGGCCTAGGCTGGACTTAGACCTGTATGGCGCGAGCCCCCGAGTGGTTCGAGTGGCGGCCTAGGATTTAGGTTGATTGCTCGCAAAGGAAGAAATGACAAGTCTTTTCCTTCAAATATCTTTATTGATTCTCGCAAACAGGCCGCCTCGTTAAAACCCTTCCAGTCCCCTTAGGTGCCCTGGCGAGGGAAAGAGTGCGTAAGAAACCTGCTGCTACTTAACAAGGTGAAGCTTACAAGCTGGGGTCGATCAGGCGTAGAAGCGGCGTAACTGTGCCACGTTCCACGGATTGCTGCAGACTGTCCCTGTCTTCGAGTCCTTCAGGCGGTAAGCTCCGTTGCCGATTGCCTCTGTCACAATGTATGGCCCCTCCCATGGGGAGGCGAGTTTGTGCACCTTCTTCTGCTTGAGCCGGAGAACCAGGTCCCCTGGGACGAATGCTCTAGGCCGCAGTCGCCGACCGTGGTAGTTGCGCAGGTCTTGCTGGTAGACAGCTGTGCGGCTGAGGGCGATGTCGCGTGCTTCATCTAAGACATCCACATCATCTTCAAGTGCTTCTTCCGCATCAGACTCGTCGTATGCCACCACTCGTGGAGCGTCAAATTTGATGTCGCAGGGCAGGACTGCTTCCGCACCGTACACCATGAAGAATGGTGTATACTGGGTAGATCTGTTTGGCGTGGTGCGTAAGCTCCACAGCACACTTGGTAACTCTTCCACCCAGGCTCCTGCGGCTCGCTTCAATGGTACTCGCAGACGCTTCTTGATGCCTTTGCTGACTAGGCCGTTGGCCTTCTCGACTTGCCCATTGGACTGCGGGTGCGAGACGGATGCATAACTGAGCTTGACACCTTGTTCAGAGCAGAAATCCCTGAATTCCTCGGCTGTGAAGTTCGTCCCGTTGTCGGTGATGATGCCGTGCGGCACACCGAACCTGAAGATGATTGACCTGATGAAGTTGACCGCTGAGGTTGCGGTTGAGCTTGTGATTGGGACCGCCTCGATCCACTTCGTGAACTTGTCGACTGCCACCAGGAGGTGAGTGTGCCCGCCTGGGGAGGATTTCTTGAAGGGACCTACCATGTCGAGTCCCCATTGCGCGAAGGGCCACGCGAGTGGTATTGTTTTCAGTGCCGACGCTGGTGCATGCGGCTTGTTGGCGAACTCCTGACAGCCAACACACTTTTTGACCAGTTCTTCTGCGTCTTGCATTGCGGTGGGCCAGTAGAACCCTGCTCGCAAGGCCTTGGCCACCAGTGCTCGACTGCTTGCGTGGTGCCCGCATATGCCGGCGTGGATGTCGAGTAAGATTGCTTGGCCATCGGCTGGATCGATGCACCTTTGGAGGACTCCTGAGATGCTTCTCTTGTAGAGCTCGCCATTGATGATGGTGAAGCCTTTGGAACAGCGGACGATGCGCTTGGCTTCGACTGGGTTCTCCGGCAGCCGCTGGTGCAGCATGTAGGCCAGATACGGGCTTGTCCACGTGGGCTCGACCAGCATTATCTCCATGACCTCCTTCTCCGTGCTTGGCGGGTTGGCGGTGCTTGTTGTCGATGTAGAGGGTCCTGGCTGGGGCCGGACCTTAATTGAGCGCTGTGTGATGCACTCGAGGAAGACTCCGGGTGGCACCGGAGCTCGATCTGAACCTAGGTTGGCCAGGACGTCAGCTTCTTCGTTGCTTTCGCGGCCGATGTGCCGCAGTTCGCAGCCGTCGAAGAGGCCTTCCAGTTGATTGTACAGCTCCCTGTAGGCTATCATGTTGTCAGCGATGGCATCGCACTGCTTCATGGTTTGCTGCACAACCAGGTAGGAGTCGCCGTAGATCATGAGGCGAGTGGCGCCGCAGTTCTGGGCCATCCGCATGCCGTGGATCAGGGCTTCGTACTCTGCTTCGTTGTTGGAAGGAGTTGAGAACTTCATCTGCAGCACGTACTTCAGCTTGTCGCCTTTAGGTGAAATGAGCACGACTCCTGCTCCGGCTGAGTTGAATTTTTTGGATCCATCAAAATACATTGTCCATGCATTGGACAAGTCGGGCTCGTCGGGCAGTTGTGCTTGTATCCACTCTGTGGTGAACTTTGGGAGGACCTGGGCCTTGATTGCCTTCGGGTGTGCGTACTTCAGCCCCCATGGCCCTAACTCGACAACCCACTTGGCGACTCTTCCTGTCGCGGCTGGGTTAGTGAGGATGTCGGATAGGGCAGAGGAGCTTACCACCGTGATCGGGTGCTCGGAGAAATAGTGGACCACCTTCCTGGACGTCATGAAGACTCCGTATGCCAGCTTCTGGTAGTGCGGGTATCGCTGCTTGGAATCAGTTAGCACCTCGCTGAGGTAATACACAGGTCGCTGAATAGGGTGACTCTTTCCTTCTTCCTCCCGCTCGACTACGAGTACGGTACTGACCACCCTGTTCGTGGCTGCCACATATAGGTACAGTGGCTCGTTCTCATGTGGTGCCACCAGCACTGGAGGGGTTGTGAGGGTCTGCTTCAGTTTGTCGAATGCATCTTGTGCCTCCTCTGTCCACTCGAACTTGTCTGCCTTTTTCATCAGTTGGTAGAAGGGCAGGGCCTTTTCTCCCAACTTACTAATAAACCGACTGAGTGCTGCGACTCTGCCAGCTAGGCGTTGTACTTCATGAAATTTGGTCGGTGCAGGCATGTCGAGTATGTTCTGCACGTTCTCAGGGTTGGCTTCGATTCCTCTCGCAGAGACAAGATACCCCAGTAATTCTCCGGCTGGGACGCCGAAGACGCACTTTTCTGGGTTTAACTTGATCTGGTACTCGTTAAGCGCGTCGAAGACCTTGCGGAGGTCGTCGATGAGGCTGTCCTCTGTGCGGGTGGTGACGACTATGTCATCGACGTAGACCTGGACGATCTGTCCTATGAGCTCCTTCAAGCAGGCCTGCATCGTGCGCTGGTATGTGGCTCCAGCGTTCTTCAACCCGAAGGGCATCATCTGGTAACAGAATACACCGTGTGGTGTGATGAACGCCGTCTTCTCCTGGTCCTCGACTTTCATCCTGATCTGCTGGTACCCAGAGTAGGCATCCAGGAAGGATAGGCGTGCACAGCCTGCAGTCGAATCGACGATCTGATCAATCCGCGGGAGCGGAAAGTGATCCTTGGGGCAGCATTTGTTGATGGCGGTGAAGTCGACGCACATGCGGAGTTTCTTCGTCTTCTTCTTTTTCACCAGTACCGGGTTTGCTACCCACTCTGAATCCTTTATTTCCCGAATAAATCCGGCGTGAAGCAGCCGGTCGATCTCCTTGCTGATAGCATCTCTCTTAGGACCCGCGAAGCGCCTCAAGGTCTGCTTGACTGGTCTAGCGTCTTTACGGACGCGTAAGGAGTGCTCGGCGAGTTCCCTTGGTATACCTGGCATGTCAGAAGGTTGCCAGGCGAATATCTTCCAGTTCTCGCGCAGGAACTCGACGAGCGCGCTTTCCTATGCGCTAGTCAGGCTTGATGACACCCTGACCGTCTTGTCGGCGTCCGTCGGGTGTACCTGATGGGCCCTTGTGTCGTCGCTTGTGTTGAATGCAGATTCCTTGGATGATTTCTTCCGTGGTGGAAACAGAGTCCTGTCATTGTCGACTGCCATCATCTCCAGGTGCTCGTCCATCCCAAAGAACTCAGAAATCCTGCTGAACTCGCGGTCGCAGCTGTCAGACCGGTCGAAGTCGCCTTTCACCGTGATGACACCCTTTGGTCCCGGCATCTTGAGCAGGAGGTAGGCGTAATGGGGCACTGCCATGAATCTGGCGAAGGCCGGACGACCCAGTATGGCATGATATTGTGACTTCCAGTCGACTACCTCGAAGTCGATCGCCTCTCGCTGGAAGTTTTCGGGTGTGCCGAATATGACGTCGAGTGTAACTGTTCCCATGGGCGTGACTACTTGCCCTGGTACAATACCGCGGAAGGTATTTGCTGATGGCGTTAGGTTGGATGTTGACCTGTTCATCCTTCTTAGGGTGTCGGCAAAGATGATATTTATACCGCTGCCTCCATCCATGAATACCTTCTTCAAGGTGTACTCCCCGATCTGAGCTTCGACTACCAGAGCAGCGTGCCCGGGTCGTGGTATCGCCGGCAGGGTGGTCCGCTCTGGAGAAAGTGATCGCTGTTTCTGAGCCTCTCAGGTAATCGGGTACTGCGGGTGGATTGGTGAGTGCTTGGTAGACCTGGCGTGTGATGATTTTCTGGGTCCTGTTGGAGGGACGTCCCTTCTGTATCATGTTGATCTGCCCACGTGCTGCCGGGAACACGTTAGCAGGATCCTTGCGGCTGTGGCTGTGGTTGTTGTTGCTGTTGCGGGTAGAAGGCCAGCGCTGCTTGCGCTGGGTTGGCGACTGGAAGAGGAGGTGGCGCCTGGAGGGCCAGCTGTGCGGCTGGCTGTGCCATGGGTGCCGCTTGATTATCACGCTGTCCGTTCTGAGGGACTATTCGCGCAAACGCCCTGTATATCTTACGCGCCTTTCTGCAATCCTTCAATAGGCGGCGGGATCCCCACTTGCCTGTTTCTGGGTCCCTAAACATATGATGCTTGCAGGGTTGCTCTAACTCTTCTTCTTCGGTCAGTGGGCGTCTCCGCCACTCGCGCTTGCGACTTCCGTCTCTATGGTAGCTGCTGCCACCGTCCTGGTTGTACTGCCTTTCATTCTCACGGGGGTTTCGAATCCCGCCGCTACTAACTCAATCGAGTCGTTGCCGACGTAACGCGGCTTCTTCTTCAGGCGCCCTTCTCGCCAGTTGCTAGGTCCTGCTTCTTGCCTCGGGATCGTGGTGCATCACGAACAGAGTCTTCTCCATCTGCCCACTGATTGGCTATCTACATGAGCTCGATCATGTTCCTCGGCCTAAGCCTACCAAACTCCTCACGGAGGTCGCGGCGGTAAACGCCGTGCATGAATGCATCCATTACCCTGTCCTTCTGAGGTGGCTCCATCCATGATGTTGCGAAGTAAGGTCCACCGCTGGATGTACGAACGGAGTGGCTCGTCTCGACCTTGCTTGCACGCCTGGAGCTCAATGAGGGTTGTTGGCCTTGCGTATGTCCCCAGAAAACTCTTCACGAAGGCGTTCCTGAACTCGTCCCAGGTGCTGAAAGCGTCCCTGGGCTGAGTGTTGAGCCACCCGCGAGCAGATCCCGTGAGCATCAACTGGATGTACTGCATGGCAGTAGTCGAAGTACCACCTTGACAGCTGCACACGATGAGGTAGTCTTCCAGCCAGTCCTTGGGTCTTGCTTCCCGTCATACTTGGGTGTCTCCGCTGTTAGCTTGAAGCCTTTGGGCATCTTCGTGTCGCGGATGTTGAAGCTGAAACATGCGGCTCCGCGTGGCTCGAAGTCGTCGTCGTAGTCGTTGGCTTGTGCACTCGCCGCTCGCAGCCGTCGACTACGGTCCACCCTTCTCTGTGCGACGACGTTACGGACATCTTCGCCTGGCTGCGGCTGTCGCAGTCGAATTGGGGCTGGGTCTGCAAGTGGTGCGGGTTCACGATCGCGGCGGTCCTCGATTCTCGTGCACCCTTTCTGCTGGTGCTGACTTTGCCAGGACTTCCTCGACTTCCCTGAGGGACTGAATTTGTCGCCTGTGGAGGCGGGCGTGGGCGTCACCCTCCGGCGGCTGTGTTAGTCGCAGGTAGGATTTCGACCGCCATGAGGGCCGAAGCGGGTGTCTTGGGGACGGGGATTCCCTCCGCATCTTCCGTCATGAATGACGACTCCAGATTGCGAGTGAGGTGGACGCGATCAGCTTCTGGCACCCGTGGCATGCGAGCCCTGTGACGTCCTCCTTGCGAGACTTCCTCCGATCCGGCCAAGAACGAGTGTGCTGCCCTCCTGGCACTCGACGCGTCGGCTAGCTCTTTGCGCCGAATCAGATCGGCCTTCTCTTGGCGGACTCGCTCGGACTCCTTCCAAAGCAAGTATTGGACCGCCAGTTGGTCTTCTCGGGGTTCATCTGGTGAAGGGAACGTGCCTTCGTCCACGTGCTTCATGGCCTGGATCGCCATCTCCCGAGTGATGGTGAGTCTTGTCACCCTGTCCGGCATGGTCACTTCCAGCGGGTATACGGGTTCCCCGCCGTTGGATCGTGCTGGGCTGGCCATATAGACTTGCGCGGGGTAAACCCGTCGAGTGGGGCTGATGCTCCCAGTCCTGCTTCCTTCGTCTGAGCTATGCTCAGAGTCGAAAATCACAGCGACGTGGCGGGTGCCACGGTCACTGCTACTGGCGACTCCGCGACGCAGAGGCGCGGTTGGCGTAGAATTGGCGTAATTTGGCTTAGTCCGGGCGCGGACAAGAAGGTCGGAGTAGACTTGTTTCCGCGCCAGGGGTTGCAGTAGATGCGATTTTTCTGGTAACCGCGGGTGTGGTCACCGCAGTCGCCTTTGATGCGGTCGTAGATGGTGCTGACGCAGTCGAGGTGGACGCGATCTTCGCGGTAGTCGATGACGCGATCGCCGTGGCCGCAGTAGATGCGATCTTCGCGGCGGGTGAAGCCGCGGTCGGCGCAGTCGACGTAGATGCCTGGCGCGTCCGTCGCGCGCAACGTGGCCAGCGTGGGCCGGAGCGTTCCGCGACTGTCCACCAGATAGCGCAGACTACCGAAGGTAATCCACGTGCTCTGCTGCACCTCAGCGTACGCCGGGAGATCCGCTGGCGAGTGGTGGACGAACTTGAGGAAGCCGGTGTAGATCGACTCCCTGGCGCAGATGAGGCCGGCGCAACCATGACTCCAACGATCTGTTCTTCCCACAGACGGCGCCAATTGACGAGCAGTGGACTCGGCAAATCCCAAGGTTGTGTACCCCGGGTTGATTGAGGGGGAGAGAGTATGAACGTTGGTGGCTGTGACGGCTAACAGGGGGCGAGTTTACCCAGGTTCGGCCCCTCGAGGTGAGGTAAAGACCTACTCCTGCTTGTCTGGTATTATCGAGGTGGCTACAATGGCGAGATGGAAATCTCGCTAGGGTTTGTGTGCTGCTTGCTTGACCTAGATGACGCACCCTCCTGGCCTTTATATCACAGGCCAGGTCTCGGGTGGACGGTGCAGATTGCACATTACAAGATAAGGAAAGCCATCACCGGCCTAACCAGCTACTTGGGCCACACGGTACACTTCATGGGCTTCAATGGGCTTCCCTTGGCGTGACCCAGGTACCACCACCGTGGGGTACCAGAAGGATTAGCCCCACGAC